>JBBPBO010001985.1:56257391-56412522 GCA_037974295.1 Cicer cuneatum | reverse complement strand
CCCCCCCCCCCCCATTAATATGCTTTGAATTACTGAGCCACTTTTCTGTTGTAGACGATGCAAGTAATAGGCGCTTTCTTATGTTTTACTAGATATCCTCCGCTCAAACATCATATAATATGATGCACAAAAACAACAAACTTGTACGAAACAAGATTACCGAGTAGAAATCCTCTCTATTTCTTATTAAAAATGGACATCTACATTACTATGATTTTGGTGCATAAATGAACCATAATTAATGTCACTACTTTATGAAAATGTGTCATATTATTTATATGCCCAACAACTGTAGTAATGACAAGATTTCCTCGTGCTTCTTTCCTAAGCTCCAACTCTAGAAAACTTGAAACTACATACCTTATTCCAGAAACTAACAAGAAAGAGTAAGGATGACTTTTCTGAAACTTACTTCTATTAGCCCGATTTATACAATCTGTGTATTGAGTCGACAATAAGCCTTGTCATCTGTAATGTAAGAATTCACAATGACCTCCCCAAGTTAGCATCAATCTCCCTTTGAAGAAAGCAAAGCTTTCATGTAAGCAAAAGGAAACAAAGAGCTCGTAGAATAACTGCATTTACAAAGAAAAAGAAGAAGAAAAAAACTGATCTACATGAGTCTAACTTGAGGGGCAGCTTTAACTGCCTCTTGAAACAGAATCATCTTTGGGAAGAGCAACATAGTTCACTGGAATTATGTTGTTCACTCTGCCGCTTTCTTTACGGTCCTTTGCGCCTGAGTTTCCATAACGGTTTGAAGGAGTATGCAATCGGCGTCCAGTTGGTGTGCCAACATTGGTGTTAGCATTAGTGTTCTGGCTTAGAGGCTTCTTAGTTGCAGACCTTGAACCAAATATTGCTTCTTGCTCTACAGCATGTTGCTCATTAAGCCGCTTCTGCTCCTGTTAAGAACACCAGAATAAGCAGTTGTGTGACCAAAAGTTTGAAGCTGACAAACAATCAATTGCAATGCAAACTGAATTCTGTATCAAAAATACTGTAAGACTTGATTTATTGTAGTACTAAAACCAAATTTAACCTTCAAAACTTATTTTCTGTGTTTGTCATTTGTTCATTTCATATTTATTAGTAATAGTAATGCATAGTCATAGCCAAAAACAAAACTTAATCCAAAATTTGTGTCCGAAATAAAGATAAAGACCTTAACATCAAATGGCATTAATGATCAATTTGCTCGACAACATTATTTGTCATACCACTGCATAACATGAGTATTAAAGAAAATTCACTTGATTATAGAGAATGACCAAATAAAGTTACCAATAAGTCCAAAACAAGATCGGCAGGAATACATGGAAAACGCAAATTAATTTTACTTCTGAACAGAGTTTTAGTTCAATGGTAATGAAGAAGAAAGATTTAAGAACAAAAGAGGGAGAAAAGAATACTATGATTGGAAGTCATATCATACTCGAGATTTTTTCTTTTCTTCTTCTCTCAGTTGCCGTTGTATGTTGTATTCATCCAAGCTATGCAACAATGGAACCTGAAATCATTATGAGTCAGAACCTGACTAATCTTTCCCCATATTACAGTCAATAACATAAAGTACGGTCGTCATCACCTTTTCATATAAGAAAGGTATTCCTTTTTCCAGCTCCCATGCTTTCACTTTTGCAATCAAATTATCTACCATAGCTGCTCAGTAAAAACATTAAAGGATAGTTAGTGTTAAACCAATGAGGAAACTAGCAGCAAGAATACTACTAGTTACGACCTAGAGCTGAACACTTAAGATACGATTTTTTCTCAAAAGAGCATGTTTTCAGTCCTTCACATATGATATTCAAGCTATGAGAGACAAGAGTTTGTTTTTTTTGAAATAGCCAATGTTTGTAATTAGCTGTTAATTTTGTTAGAAAGGGGAGTTGAACCCATGACCTCCTTGTCACTCCAACTCTCTCAAACCACTGAACCACCTTATGACTCCCTATGAGAAACAAGAGTTATTACCTAATCATGCTAATCTGCAAGCTTTAGAACATAAAATAAAGGTTTTGACTTATTAACCTCACCCATTTCTATTCCATCCCATAATTAAAAATCTAGAAAAAGAATTAAGTAGTAATGTTGCTTCTTTTTAAAATTTTATAAAGAGATCTATGGCCTAGTTGGGCTTAATTTACTTTTTAAAATAGTGAGTGTAATAACTTTCTATTATCAAACAGCAAAGCTTCAGAGGAATATCAAACTTCAAGCAGAAATGAGCTTCATAGAAGCATGACATGAAACTTGGAACAATGTAAATTATTATAATATGACGATAATCTTGTATTACACAAAGCTAATATCACCACATTCTTTATTGAATTCACTTCTTTCAAAATTAGATAGTCCTATAACACAATTAAATCACAGATTCAGCAGCTACTCGCAAACAAAAAACCATTGTGGCCTTGCCTAGTTAAGATTTCTCAGATAGATAAAGATAATAGCAGCTATATCATATATTATGACATAGTCGTCTAGCATCCAAATTTTAAGCACTAACCATTTTTGCTAGTTAGCGGATGGTTTGCACTCGAAGAGATTTTTATTTATAACAGGTCATCTCAATTACTGAGTGGTCAGATATAAGTGGATATCCCTGCGGCTTCTTTCGCTCTAAAAATAAGGTAGACAGTTACCAGTAGTGTGTTAAAAATCGGGACGAATCGGCCGTTCAACCAATAGAATGGGAACTGGTCAGTTCGTCAGTTGGTTCATCCTCATTTGAATTGTAATCTAATAAAACTGAATTGAATTGATGTTGGTTCACCCAATTTTTATTTTTTGCATTTACTTTTTTAACACTCTTTTATTTATTCATTGTCTAGTTTAGCTGAAGTTGAACCAATTGAACCATGATCTGAAAGCTCTCGCTAATTCGATCTCCAGTCCGAGTATTAAAACATTGGTTATCAGTACCACATAACCAAACTACATTTCGTCCTACTTGGAATAACTTCTATAAAATTATGAAGGATCGTTATTCACTCAAGCTTGTCCACAACTAACAGTAGTCTGCTATCTCTGTGTTCTAAATACTACTAACATCTTAATGGAGTTAGTATTTAAATAAGCAGCAACTAATTCACAGGCTTCCCATTAACATGTAAGCATAAATATCTATCATAATAACCAAGATCTTAGATCATTCAAACTAAAATTGAAATATTAAAAAATAATGACTCACATGGAATCTTGCTGACAAGTATTCGTGCTTTCTCTGCACGCTTCAAATTTTTGTGTGCTCCTCTTACTGCACTGTATCGATTTTCATCCTGGTATGAGAGGGTATAAACAGCGAAGTATGCAAATAGTCCATTATTATTTTGTTATGTTAGTCAAAATAGATACTAAATAGTGAAAACAATAGAAAGTTTATAGAACATTTTTTTATGATTAATGGAATATAAAACATTTGTTTTTGCTTAAAAAAAACAAAATTCATCAACACGAAATTCTTTCAAAGGTCTAAAATACATGCTATGTTAAGGAGGCCAAAGGAAAGAAACAACAACAACAACAACAAAAGTTGTTTGCATCAAACAAGGTATTTAGTGCCAATAGGAAATTCTCATAATGCATTCACCAAGTTTTAGATTCTCATAATGCACATGTCACCCTACCTAGGGCTAAAAATCAACTTAATTTAGAAGAGGGGCCCACAACTTGATTATCAAAGCTTAGATTATTAGGTAAAGGATCATATATAGTTAAATATTTAATAAATATTAAAAAGAGAGCCAAATAAACTGAAATAGAATTACCCATAAAGGCATAAACAATAGTAATCTGCGTGCATATGCCAGTCATTAGTTTCCTTTTTGACAATAATAAGCTAAATATATGATTGAAAATATTTTCTATAATCTATATACATGATAAAATAACACCTATTGTACTCTGTGGTGATAAATTTAAACTGCATCAGTTTATGTGGCTTACTTAAGAAAAAAATAAATTGAAATAAACTTATGAATGGTATGTACCCTTTCATATTCATCTAACCACTTTTCCTCCTCAGCTGCAAATTTCCATTTCTCTACCCTATCTAAGATATCTCTTCTGCTTAGAGCTTGCTCTTTGGCCTTTCTGATTTGATCATCCAGGCTTTGAAGCAATTCAGACATGTCAATATTACCTGCAAAGCCATTAAAGCTTCTGTGATTAAAGGAAAATAGAAACTAAGAACAGACATTATGGATGCACATATAAGTCTCTAACAACAGTTCCAAAGGGTGTTTTAAGAGGGAAAGATAAGGAAACTATTTGAGACTTTCTAATATAATTTTCACTTGTATTATGTTTATTTTGTTTTATGTTGTAGTTGTCTTGGTTAGGTGAAAGACCCATACTTTTTGGAGTGTTGAATGTGTGGTAAGTCGAGTGAACAAAAAGCAACAATAGTTACTATTCATCACAGATTTTTATTCTAGTCAAATAAGCAAGCATGAAGTTTAGCTCTATGTAATTATGTTGTACTCTTATTCAAGTAATGTAGAAAGAACTCTTTTTTCTACAAGTTTTATGTTACTGTTTTTTTTCTTGATTTTTCTTCTTTTCTCCACATTTTACAGCAACTTGTGTTTTTCTAACATGGTATCTAGAGCTTCATTGATCTTAAGGGATTTGTGAAAAACAAAACCAATGAGAAACTTTGTGAGTGAGAAAAAATCAGCTAGAAAACCTTCACAAAAAAACCTTTAAACACCATAAATGGCTTCCAACAATGTCTCTCTACCTCCACCTCCTATGTTTAAAGAGGAAAACTATCATTTGTGGGCTGCAAAAATGAAAACTTATTTGAGAGCTCAAAGTTTATGGAATGTGGTAGAAAATGGCAGCAACCCACCACCTCTCCCAAACAACCAACATTAGCTCAAATAAGAAGTCACAATGAGGAATTAGCAAAATAAGGAAGAGCACATGCCGTAATCCATGCAGCACTACATTATATATTTATCAAGATCTTGAATCTTGAAACTGCAAAAAAAGCATGGAACAAACTGAAGGAGGAGTTCCGAGGAAGTGAAAGAACAAAGAAGATGCAAGTGTTGAACTTGAGGAGAGTTTGAAGCACTAAAAATGAAAGAAATAGAAACTATTAGAGAATTTTCTGACAGAATTTCGAATATTATTGCACAAATCAGATTGTTGGGAGAGGAGCTCGGTGATCAAATAGTTGTGGAAAAAATTCTGGTGTGTCTTCCAGAGAGGCTTGAAGCAAAAATCTCATCTCTCGAAGAAAACAAGGATTTTTCTCAAATCACACTTGTTGAACTTGTTATTGCTTTGAAAGCTACTGCGTAAGAGAAGATCTTTGAGAATTGAAGAAAATGTTGAAGGTGCTCTTATGGCCAGGCAAAAACCAAAGTTGCAATAGTTTTGGGAAAAAGCCTTTTGGTGAGAAGAAAGGAAAAGGAAAAAAAGGCGAAGTTCAACAATAAAGGGGAAGGCTGGAAAAAGAAGTTTCCATCTTGCCAACATTGCAAAAAAGATACTCATTTAGAGAAACATAGTTGATACAAGCCAGGAGTTAAATGTAGAGCCTTCAATCAACTTGATCATGTGGAGAAAGTTTGCAAAAACAAAGGAAACCAACAGGGGCAACAAGCCCAAGTTGTTGAGCACCACCAAGAGATTAAGAAGCAATTATTTATGGCTTTTTGCTATTCAACCAGTAGTAGCAAGGAAGCATAGCTAATAGATAGTGGGTGCACCAACCATATGACTCATAATGTCAACATTTTTAAGGAACTCGACGGAAAAACATGTTGATGTCAAAGACAAAGGAGTTGTAGCTATTGAAACTCCATCAGGTATCAAATATATCTCAAATGTTTTATTTGTATATGAAATAAATCAAAGTCTTTTGAGTGTGGGGCAGATGATAGAAAAGAACTATTCATTGCATTTCAAAGACATGAGATACATTATTATTGATCCTTTCATGTCTAACTAAGTTAATGTCCATTGAAATGAGAGGTAAAAGTTTTCCAATAGAGTGGAAGCATACAATCATGCATGCTTTTTCAAGGACAGTTGATGATTCATCTTTGTGGCATAAAAGGTTGGGTCACTTTAGTTACTCCACCTTGAAGCAAATGAGTTCTAATGATTTAGTTGAAGATTTATCAATCATTAATGATGTTGTTTATGTGTGTGATGTATGTCAATTTGGAAAACAAAGTAGATTGTCATTTCCTGTTGTATCAACCTGGAGAGCTTCTGAAAAATTGCAACTCATACACAGTAATATGTGTGGTCCTATGCCAACAACGTCTTTAAATGGCAAAAAGTATTTTTTGTTATTTATAGATGATTTTACAAGGATGAGTTGGGTATTTTTTTCTAAGGCAGAAGTCAAATGTGTTTGATGTATTTCAGAAGTTCAAACTTATAGTTGAAAAAGAGGTTGATTGTCAAATTAAAAGGCTCAGATCTAATGATGGAACTAATTATACAGCAGGAGAATTTAAATCTTTTTGTGACTGCAATCCAACATCATTTAACTATTCCTTACACTTCTCAACAAAATGGAGTGAGTCAAAGGAAGAACAAACAGACATGGAAACGGCTCGGTGTTTGCTTTTTGAGAAAGGTATTCCTAAAACTTTTTGGGTTGACGTTGTAAACACCTCAGTATACTTGCTGAATTTGTTGACTGCCAAAGCTTTGAAGGGAAAAACACCCTTTGAAGCATGGTGTGAAAGGAAACCTTTGTGGAACATTTAAAAATATTTGGTTATGTGTTATGCTCATGTTCCAAATGTGAAGAGAGATAAATTGGAAACAAAGCCTGAAGTTGGTATATTTTTGGGGTACAGTAGTAACTCCAAAGGATACCGAATATATAATTGAGGAAAAACAAATTTTGGCCAGCAGAGATGTGAAGTTTGACGAGTTCTCGAAATAGAATTGGGAGAAAAGTCAAGTCGAAGGTTCAAGTAAATGGTTTCTAGCAAAAAACAATTGGAAACCAAAAAACTCAGAAGATGAAGATTATGACAATGATGTTGATTTTCCAATTTGAGGTACTAGAACCTTGGATAACATTTATGCTAATTGCAATACAGCTACATTAGAGCCTACAGGGTATGCTGAAGCTGTTGATATTGAGGGATGGAAAGTTGTCATGTAGGAGGAGATGAAGATGATTGAGAAAAATAATATTTGGCAACTTGGGTGATCAGTGTTAGGTGGGTTTACAAAACCAAACTCAACCCAGATGGTTCTGTAAATAAATTTTAGATCAGATTGGTGGTAAAAGGTGATTTTCAACAACATGGTGTTGATTTTTCAGTTACTTTTTTACCTGTTGCAAGGCATGATACAATTAGATTGTTGGTTGTCTTGGCAGCAAGATTGAGATGGAAAATCTATCATTTTGATGTTAAATCGGCATTTTTAAATGGGCTACTTGATGAAAACATTTATGTTTGACCAACCTGAAGGTTTTAAGGTTGCAAGAAGTGAAGATAAAGTTTATAAACTTCACAAAGTCCTCAACGGCCTAAAACAAGCTCCAAGGACTTGGTATAGTAGAATTTATGGTTATCTTGTGCAAAAAGATTTTAAAAGAAGTGAAAATGAGGTTATTTTGTATGTGAAGAGGCCAAAAAATGAAGTGCAACTCATAGTGTCCTTATATGTTGATGATTTGTTGGTTGTGGGAAATGAATTCAATTTCCTAAATCAATTCAAGCAAGATATGGAGAATGAATTTGAGATGACAGATTTGGGTGAAATGAAATATTTTCTTGGGATGAAGATCCTTCAGTCAAGTGCTGGAATCTTCATTTCACAAAAGAAATACGCTTTGGAGGTATTGAAAAAATTTCACATGGAGAGATGCAAGCCTGTTTCAACGCCATTGGTTGTGAATGAAAAATTATTAAAGAATGATGGTGATAATAGTGCAGATGCTTTTATTTATAGAAGCATAATTGAAAGTTTTTGTATCTTTCAGCAACCAGACCAGATATAATGTTTACTGCTAGCTTACTTTCCAGGTTCATGCAATCTCCAAGCCAAGTTTATCTTGGTGCAGCAAAGAGAGTTTTAAGGTACTTAAAAGGTACAGCTGATTATGGCTTATGTTTTTTGAAAAATGAAAGTGGAGACCTCCAAGGTTATGCAGACAGTGATTGGACAAGAAGCGTAGATGATGCCAAGAGTACGTCTGGCTATGTTTTCTCATTTGGCAGTGCTTTTTTTTCTTGGAATTCAAATAAACAAGATGTGGTGGCCCAATCCTCAGTTGAAGCTGAATATATTTCCGCTATAGCAGCAACAAATGAAGCTACTTGGCTAAGGAAGATTTTATCATATGTGGGACAACTTCAAAACAAAGCTACTGTCGTATGGGTTGATAAGAAATCTGCTATTGCTATAGCAAAGAATCTTGTCCAGCATGGAAGAACCAAACACATTAAGGTGAAATATCATGCTATTAGAGAAGCTGAAAAATCAAAGGAAGTAAGTTTGGAGCATTGCAACTCAGAAATCGAATTGCAGATATAATGACCAAAGCTCTTTCTTAGGGCAAGTTTGAAGAGTTGTGATCAATACTTGGAGTATTCAAGGAAAATCTCAAGAAGGAGTGTTAGAATTTGAGACTTTTCTAATATAATTTTAAGTTGTATTATGTTTATTTTGTTTAATGTTGTAGTTGTCATGGTTAGGTGGAAGACCCATACCTTTTGGAGTGTTGAATGTGTGATAAATTGAGTGAACAAAAAACAATGATAGTTACAATTCATTGCAAATTTTAATTCTAGTCAAACAAGCAAGCATGTAGCAAGATGTTGTACTTCTTATTCGAGTAATGTAGTAAGAACTCTTTTTTCTACGAGTTTTAAGTTGTTTTTTCTGTATATATTAGTACTACTTGTGTTTTTCTAACAGAAACCAAAGATACATTAGTAAGACATTTAAATTTCAAGAAAAAAGTTCAATAACACTTTAGGCAGTGTTTATTACCGGATTCTATGATGCTAGTCAGAATCTCTCTAGCAGCTTCACTATCCATATCCATGTGAACTCCTCTGTAAATTTCTTCAAGTTCATTCTGTCTTTTAAACACTAATTCCTTCATTTTACTGGCTTTCAAAACATTTAAGCGTTGAACTTCATCCTCAACCTGCATAAATATAAATGATCAGGCAACAAAAATTCAAACTATTCAAGTAAAATTGCATCGCAAGTTCAAGTCATTGAAGGTTTCACCTGCTCAATGACTTCCGCAGAAAGGCAACCTTGGATTGACACTTCGTCTACTGATGCTGAAATTAATCTAGTAACATGGCTAAAGGCCTTTTGCTCATCAATTGGCATCTCCATAAGATCCCATAGCTCTACCAAGAATTTAGTGAGTTCTTGTACCTGCAAGAAAGTAAAATTATATTCATTAATATTCAACACGTTGAACAAAAGTGTTCTATCAATAACAAAATTAGACATGCAATCCATTCTTATATATTTTCATGAATTAAAACAATAATACCCTTTCAACCTCTTAATTACAACCTCACGCCATATTAGAAAAAGAAGCAAACTCAACCCGTCCCATACACAAAAAGACTTATGTTTCATTCATTGCATCTTAAACCTTTAACTTTAACAGATATCTAAACCTATATGTTATAACACATTTGAGTTTTACTGTCACACTTTTTTCTGACTTAATAACTACCTTATTCCAGATTCCAATGGCATAAGAGTCTCAAAAACTAGGATACCAGCAACCATTTTACACTAAATCGTAACTGTTGGTGCTGGCATACAGCTTTTACAGTGATCATTTACTGTATCAAATGAGATCATCCATACGTATTACTTGCAATAGTTTGAATTCACATTTCAAAGTATTTCATTCGAATGAGATCATCCATACTGTGAATGAGATCAGCCACAGCTATAAGTTCATTCATAGTATTTTATGAATGAATAAGTCACCTTATGTAGCCTTTGTTGCTTTTCCTCCTTTAATGAATGAATAACCCCAGTTAATCTAGCAAGAGTGTCATTGCTAATGCTTTGTGGTGTACCATTTGATGAAACACTCAAGCTTGGGTGGATGTCATTTAAAGTCTTCCAAAAATCAATTGACATTACTGCTGAAAGTTGGCTAATAGTACTGATATGACTCTTCACTTTCTGCTGACGCAATATCTGATTGGAAAGCAAAGAAAGCAATATTAAGCTGACACTTAAAAGGAATTAAAAAAATATGGAATTACCAATATTATGTGACTATATTTTGAAGTTGGTATGCACCTTTTCATTTTGAAGTTCATGGAGATGCGATTTTAGTTCCCCCAATTTCTTCATTGTCAGATCACATTGATCGACATCTTGATCCGTGACACCTTCAGACTGTCCACAGCCTGCTATTTCAGCACATATCTGAGAGATTTGGGACTTTATTTTTAAAAATTCCTTAAATCTCTCATCCTTCTTTAACCTCAAGTCCTCTAAGACAGGTCTGATGGTAGCTAATTGCTGCTTCAGAGTGCCCTTCCCCTTTCAAATGCAGAAATGAGTTAGTTGAATATTTATACAGCAGATTCAATTAGCAAAGTGCTAATTGTGTGGAGGAGCAAACATGACATTTGAGAATCAACAAACAGAAATTGCAGTTATTAACTAAAAAAATAGAAGGAAATCATTAATCACAGAATCTGATAATGATTTTACGTTAAACATTTCATAGAATGAAACACAATATTAGAGAAAAGTGAAAAAAATCATCTGCAAAATTCAATTTCATAAATAACTATACATATGCATATGTATTTTTAAGAGTTAGAATATACGGTCTACTATCTAACTAAACAATGACCACAAGAAAAGTAACCTATAAACGGTAAAATTATGATTTGATTTGCATTAAATTTTTCAACAAAAAGTAAATCCAACTTTGGGAAGTTTTAGGTTCCATTCCTAACATTATTATTTTGAGTGAATCACCATATTAGTTAATGAAATTGCATGATCCCGCAATTTGGTCCTTTACATTAACAAAAATTTAAAACGATCCCAAAATTTAAAATCATTGATCACATTATTAAAAATCTTTGAAGTTGCCACAAATTGTCTAATAAGATCAAAGATATTCAATTAATCTTTTAAAGTCAGTCAATTGAATTCGTAAAATTGTCACAAAATGACTAATGTGATCGAAGATATTCAATTGGAGGGACTATTTGTCAATTTTAGGGATTGAAATCAGACCCTTAGAATTTCAGGGACTAGATTACGGATTTATCATAATTTTTCACAGAAATCTAGTGCAAAATGGTGCTTTAAGGGTGGCATGTTAATAGCAACAGCAACAGTACAAAACAGAATGTCAATGGACACACACCCGTGAGTACGACACACAATCCCCAAGAGAAGAAGCAATATTGGTGAGTTCAGATTCAGCATCAGCCAACCACTTATACAAGTCAGCTTTGTGCTTTCTCGTTTCCTCAACCTTTCTGTGATAAATGTCAAGGCACTCTTGTTCCAGTTGAAGAAGCATATTGTCTCTATCAGTATCACTCTCCCCAATCTCATCCCATATCATCTAAAAAACAAAACTTTAGATCATTAATTCATTCACCAAAGGTTACAATTCATATATCCATCAACAACTAAGCATATCATCCAATATAAATAAAAAAACAGCTGAACATATCACAATCACATCAAAGCTAATTCTAATGTGCTCCATGGTCGGAGTGGTACACCCATGTTCTCTTTATAGATACAATTAAGTTAAAATAAATTTAAAGATTGGTTTATGATTAAAAACTAGTAAGATTAATCTCAAACATTCATTCTATTTAAGATAACAAATTAACCACCAATAAAGGGGATTGTCAATGTACTCTTTTCAATTATATACACCTTTTTTTTTTCAAGTAAACCAATAATGAGATAGTAAGATTAATCTCAAACATTCATTCTATTTAAGGTATATTTGCATACAACTGCAAAGACTAATGAGATCCATATACGAGGTCAGTGATAGAACTACCGACCAAATAGTTAAGACACCAAAATATATATCACTTGTATCACACCGGTAATTTTGTACGCCATAGATTGAGTAATCATGGGTCATTCAACAAAACAACAAAAAAATCTGACATTTTTTTAATTATTAGCCAAAACACATAAGCTGAAAAGGAAAGCATTACACAAAAGAAAGGAACTGTGATGAATATACACAATGCAACATGTCAATTTTATCAGTCAATCGAATCAGTAAATGGCTGTTTCAAATTTCAATAATCTCCGCCACTCAAAAATTCACAACAAAAAGATATAATAATAAAAACTTATAAAAAAATGCGAACTTGATATGAATCAGTAAAGAACCTGCAATTGACGGAGGAGAGAAGCGCAGGTAGTGCGAGATGGAGAAAATGAAGGAGGCGTGGATGGCATTTCTGCGGAGAGAGAGGACAAAAGTAAACCCTAGAAAGAAAGAAATGAGAAATCAAAAACGGTGACAGTTTCAAGCGTTGATGAAATTCATTGATATTGGTAGTAATAATAATGATGAGTGAAGGAAGATCCCTTGATTTTAGTTTTCTTTCATATAACGGATTCTTTCTTTCTTCAATTCAAAACAGAGTAGTTTAGTACTACTGCTGCTGCTTCACATGCCTTTTGTTTTTTGGTTTTGGCGCCAAACTCGTTATTTTAAAATTATTTTTTAAATTAATAAATTAATTTTTAAATAATTATTAATATTTATTTTTTTTTTTTACCAAATTTGTTAAAACTTTGTTCTTGTATAAAATCTTGTTGACTAAATACAATAATTAAGAAATTAATTATTGTATTTAATTTATTGACAATCTGTATTATTCAAATTTATATTTAAGAAAGAGAATTAATTTTTTATGTTTTTTAATAGTAATTTATGTAGATTTTTGAAAGAAAAAAAAAGAAATAGAATTAGGAGTACATTGAAAAAAAATCTTTAATGCACTTAAAATTTACAAAATGATCATATAAAAATGGACAAATAAAAATATTAAGAGAGTTTTATATATAAGAATGAAGTTAGTAATATTTAATTTGTTTCCTAAAAACACGGTATTCATTCAAATTATATCCCCTAATTTGCTCTAATAGTATTTATTTGCTCAAACACAATTGAATTTATGTTTATAAATACTATTGAGTCATTTTTGTATTTGATAAAATCATAAAACTTAACATGATGAAAATACTATATGACCTCTTTCGTACTCAATTGATTTCATTTAAAAACAAGTTTTTTAACCCAAGATATAGACATTTTTAGTTGATTGATGCAGAATAACTCAAATAAAACAATCAACTTCATAAAATCACGAACATTTGTAAAGTTAATATAAACTTATAAAATTTTATGATAACTATGTACTAAGAATAAGCTTTCAAATTCAATTAGTTTCACTCAAAATTGATTCTTGTAGTTCCTTTTATACTCATTTTAACTCAATTATATCATAATTTTTTTATGAAAAAAAAATTTCAACTCTAACAATTTATTTAAAATATCAAAAGATGTCCAATTTAGTAAAGAACCACTTTTTTTGGAAACTTAAGATTTCTAGTTTATAAATATAATTGTTATTTTTTTAGTTAAGTCCTAAATTAGTTCAATTTATTAAAATAATATACAGGTTTCAAAATAGGATAACAACTTTATCAATATTTGGTCAAATATAATAACGTTTATGCTCAAATTGAATATAAATGGCTTTAGTTTCTCGAAAATAAACAATAATTCAATAAAAAAGTCTGGAGAAAAAATTACAACGAAAACATCACAAATAAATTTATACAAATTTCAAACTAGCAACAACTAAAAATCAACCAAATCACTTTACAACACGAACAAGGACAAGAATAATATCTAAAACACATTAACAATAGGAATAGCAAAAAACCTATTTAAAACACCTCTACAATTCATAAACATACTCCAATTTTAGAAAAATTAACCACATGCAAGAAACAGAAAGTAGTAGAAAACTTTACCAAGCACTTATCAAAACCTAAGTACACCTATGAAAGGTTTTCTATATTACCTTAATGATTTTTATATCTAAGAGATGGTGAACCTCATTTAGCTTGGGTCCAAGATCATAAAATAAAATTTAAGCCCTATTTAAGATCATAATTCATATATGTGTCATTCAAATTATATGTAAGCAAGCATTGATGACCTTTTCTTGAGTAAGAAAATAAATTAATCTTGAAATTGAAGAACATGATTTATTACGCAATTGGATAATGCACTTTGAACGTCCAACCAGGCTAAAATTTCAAACCACAGTCGACCAAAGATATTTATTCAAAAAACAAATATTGTAACCATTCATCTTTTTCACATCCTAAGCATAAAATTTCTTGTTCCACCAACAAGCCACGTGTAGCTAGATCATCTTTTAGTGAACAATATGTTGTTCATGAGCCTCCACACAAACAAAGATACTTTGAGAGGTACTACTTTATTCCAAAGGACGTCACAAAAAGAATCTAATTCTAAAATTGGATCATCTAATAGTTGATTGACTTTGACAGCAATAGTCATCCCCTTAACTGTTGTCATATTCACTTGTCCATCATATTTTTTTGCAAAATGATTGATTCCAACCAAGAAATACAACCTAGAGACATCTTTTTTCTCCAAACAAATAAACTTCTCCTCCATCTCTAAGCCCTCCACTCCCCACCTAAGACTAAACATATTAATGACTCAACTGTTTTTATCTATTGTCATACTATACAATCATTGGAACCTCTCACACAAAGTTCATCCTCAACCTAGTTATCATGTCAAAACAAAGTGTCTCTACAATGACCCACAACATGCCAAAAGTTTTACTAAATCAATTTTTCCTCTCACCACCCAACCCATCACGAACAAGACACAAACTCTTCCACCAACTCGACACTAAATTAGTTCTACTCACAACAATAGACCCCTCCAAACCATACTTTTTAGCCAACACTTTGAACCAAAGACTATGTTGCTCAATTTGCAACTATCAATCCCATTTTCCTCACAAAGCATAATTAAAATCTCTCACCCTAAACATGTCCAAACATCATTTCTCCGAGGAAAGATAGATCTTCTTCCACTTAACCTAATGTATTTTTTCGAGCTTCCTTACTACTCCCCCACAAAAATAATTTTAAGGGAGTTTTTGAAGTTGCAACCACGAGAAGGGGGGGTTGAATTGTGTTTGCCAAACTTTGAATCTTTTTGTTGTTTTGTTGAATGTTGATGTGATTTACTTGTTTAAATAAATAATCAGACTTAGCAGCGGAAAATAACAGCATAAGAACACAACAATTTATCCTGGTTCACCATTAACTTGGCTACATTCAGTTCCTTCATCCTGAAGGCTTTAATCCACTAATTCAAAACCTTTGAATTACAACACCTGACCCTCCAAGTCGGTCTTCTCAAACAGCCTGAAAACTCCAGACTTTTGAGGAACGAAAACAACACCTTGAATCTACAAGTCAAGTCTTCTCCTACCAATATGACAACCCCAGATTGAAGAAGGAATCTACACCACTATCGGGTTTGATTACAAGGGTTTGGAACTTTGAAAATTTGCTTCTGGTAAGCTAATTGCTGCACTGATTCTTGAATACTTTTGTTGCTTCTGGAAAGCTGATTGTTACACTGAATTTCTCTCTCGAAAACACTTAGAAAATATTGCTTTTGCATTCAAGTGATTCTCTCTTTTGAACTCTCAGATTGTGTTGAATATGAAGATTGAGTTCTTGTGTTTTTCGATGCTTGATGCTGCTGCCTGAAGCCTCCTTTTATAGCTGCAAATTGGGCTATGTCCAAGCTTAAATTTGAAATAAATCTTGCTCAGATTTCCTTCGAAAATACTGTTGGTCAATCTTGTTTCACTTAAATAAAAATCGTATCTTTTTAGCTTCAGATTGCACTTGAAAATTTTGTTGACCAATCTTATTTCTTTTAATTTCCAACCATATCTTTTTAAGCCTCGGATTGCATTCGAATTTCTTCAAGACTTCAGTGATTTTTTGAATCAAATCCCCTTAATACCTTGATCAAATTTCTATCAAAAATTAATAAAGTCTTCACTGATTTGCATCATGATTTAAATTCTAGACTGTATGATCTTCTGATCTCGGCCAGCTCTGGACCATGTAATCTGATCTGTACCAATTTTGTGATCCTCTGATCTCAGCCAACACTGGACCATGTGATTTGATCTGTACCATTTTGTGATCCTCTGATCTCGACCAATTCTGGGCCATGTGATCTGATTTGTACCATTCTGTGATCCTCTGATCTGAACCATTGATCTTCTAATCTGGACCATTGATCTTTTAATGTGGACATTTATCCTCTGATCTGGAACATTGATCTTTTAATCTGGACATTTATCCTCTAATCTGGACCAAGTCTAGATTGAATCTGAATTAAATCTGGATTAAGTCTTATGTTCTGGACAATTATATCTTCTGATTTGGACCAAGTCTAGACTAAGTTTTATGTTCTGAACCATGCTATCTTCTGGTCTGGACCAAGTCATTTGTTATGGACCAATTATCTTCTAGTCTAGACCAAGTCTGGATTAAGTCTGGACTGAGTCTTATTCACGACCATGCTATCTTCTAGTCAGGACTAAGTCTAAACCAAGTCTGACTTATGTTTCCTTCTGGTCTGGAACAAGTCTCCCTCTGACAAGCTTCCTTCTGGTCTGGACCAAGTCTCCTTCTGGACTCTGCTTTCTTCTGATCTGGGCCAAGAACGATATCCTCTAATGATGTTTGCATTTGATGACATCCTCTGGTATCCTCTGGAGGTATCTTCTGGTATACTCTGGATGTATCCTCTGGATGTTTCCTCTGGCCGAACCTTCTGGTGACATTTTTATCCTCTGGTTGCTTCCTCTGGATGTATCCTCTGATGGTGTCATCCTCTGATTTTGCACAGCCTCTTATTTGTTCTTCTAAGTCAAAATACGATTTACATAAAATACTTTTGTTAACATCAAAACTTTGATTGAAAGAACCAACTTGGTTCCAACGGTTTTAATGTGAGAAATGGTACCTGACGAAGCCTTGAAGAAGGAAAGTAAGTAAATTGGTAATGCGAACGAGACAACTTTTAGAAGAACAAGACAATAACCCATAGACAAATTACTACTATTGAAACTAGACACTTTATTTCTAATCCTTTCGATTAATGAATTCCAAAACAACAACCTTCACAGATTTCCACCAATAGGAAGTCCCAAATATTTAAAAGGCAATCGACCAACCTTATAATTAAGCACCAATGGCCAATCATGCTATTTGTTCTATAAGTGTTGTGTTTTCACCAATTTCATGAACTCCACCCACTTTCTTGGCTACATTTACCCTAGCAATAGGCCACTGATAGCTACTTGTTGTTATGGTCTCATAAGCTCCACAAATTCTTCATAAGACTTGCTCAATAAAGTTGTTCCTAACGATTCATCGAGCATTAACCTTGTTCAAGGTACTAAGCCATTATAAAAGGTTTCCATTTGGATGCAAACTGATATCCCATGATGAGGACACTTCCTAAACAAATCCTTAAACCTTTCCCAAGCCTCAAATATAGTTTTATCTTCAGTTTTCTTAAAATAGGTGATGTCATTCCTCTTTTTAGTTACTTAATTGGGTTCCAATAAGTTCAATCATGCCTTGGCTCTATCCTTCACTGAGTAAGGAAATAACCTTAGTATGAAATAATCAATAGGAGACGCTAGCAATCTTGAAATTGTTTGCAACCTCCACAAACTATTTAAGATGCGGGTGGGGATCTAGCTGACATTTGAACTTCCAAAGTCTCCCTTCTAGATTAGTGATGACTATGCTAGCTCTAGATCCCTTTTGGGTTCTAGATCCGTCAAACATCAAAACTCAGGGACAAGTTTTCACTTTTGAGATTTAAATATCATACACAGGACAATCTCTCGTTGATAAAATTTCAAAATTATATTATACACGGGATAAGTTGTCACTTATATAAAATTGAAATATCATACACAAGACAAATTCTCACTTATAACTGTTTTTTTAAAAAATATCATACACAGGACAAGTTGTCATTCGCGAGATTGAATTATTAGATACGACTATGAGATAAGTTATCACTAATAAAAATTTCAAAAAAACTATCAAACACGAGTCAAATGGCCATTTATGGATTAAACTATCATAAATGAAATAAGTGCAAACACGAGAAGGGGGGTTGAATTATGTTTGACTAACTTGAATACTTTTTCTGTTTTTGTAGTTTTATAACAAAACCTGATATATGAATCAAACAGAGTTAGCAGCGGATATAAAGTAAAAATTAAAACACAGAATTTTATATTGGTTCACCGTTAACGAGGCTACGTTCAGTCCCTTCACTTTGAAGGATTTCACTAATTCAAAACCTTGAATTAAACAATACCACTGACCCTCCAAGTCAGTCTTCTCAAACAGTCTAACAATCCTAGACTTTTGAGGAATACAGTGTTGGAACCAAGTTTGTTCTTGCAATTAAAGTTTTGATGTTAACAAATGTATTTTATGAAAATAACATATTTGACTTAGAAGAAGAATGAAAAATGTCACCAGAAGAATAAATCAGATGATGACGTTACTAGAAGCAGAAATCAGAGGATGACGTCACCAGATGATGTCACCAGAGGATATCGTCAGAGGAATCTATCAGAGAAATATGCTCAAAACAGAATCTGAGAAAAATGCTCAAAACAGAATCTGAGAAAAATGCTCAAAACAGAATTGGAGCAAAAGACTGGAGAAACATAATCTAGCTGAAAGTGTGCTCAAAACTAAAGCGGAGCAAAATGCTCAAAACAGAATTAAAGCAAAAGACTTAAGAAACATAATCTAGTTGAAAGTATGCTCAAAACAGAAGCGGAGCAAAATGCTCAAAACAAATTAATTGAAATACACTCCAGAAGTAAAGCATCAGTGAGCAAAAGACTCAAAACAGAATATGAGCAAACTACTCCAGAATATTCTCAAAACATATTAATCGAAATACACTCCAGAAGTAAAGCATCAGTGAAGTCCTAATTTCAGCTATAAATAGAGGCTCAATGCTAGAGAATAAAGCATCAAAAAATAGAATAACTCAAGCAAAAAATTCATAAGTATTCAGAGAGTTCAAAGGAGAGAAACACATGCTTAAAAGATAAATATTTTCTAAGTGTTCTTTTCTTAGAGTGTGACGCTGATCGTCATCATAAATTATTCAGAAGCAAACACTCTAGTTTACTTTAAGCATATTGTGAGTATCAACTTTCCAGAAGTAATTACTCAGTTCAAATTTCGATCCCTTATATTAAATCCTATAGTGTTGAAGTTTCTTCTAAAATCTGGGGTTGTCATGTTGTTAGAAAAAGACTTAGCTTGTAGGTTTAAGGTTGTGAAGTTCCTCAAAAGTATGGGATTGGCAGACTGTTTGAGAAGACTTGGCTGGTATAGTCAAGGTGTTGTTGTTCCTCAAAAGTCCGGGGTTGTCAGGCTGTTTGGGAAGACTGGCTTGTAGGGTCAGTGGTGTTGTAATTCAAAGGAGTTTGAATTAGTGAAAAGGCCTTTTGGAGGAAGGGACTGGACGTAGCCTAGTTAACGGTGAATTAGTATAAATTGATGTGTTATTATGTTATTATTATCCGCTGCTAAATCTGATTAGTTATATATCGAATAATTCACATTAACATTCAACAAAACAGCAAAAGAAATCAAGTTTGACAAACACAATTCAATCCCCCTTCTCGTGTTTGCACCTTCAATTGGTATCAGAGCTCGGTCTCAAGGCTGAGCACTTTATAGTGTTTGAGGAAAGATCCAAGGGATCAACATGTCCGAATTCAATGAAGAAGCTATTGGAGGAAACATCAACAGACCACCTCTGTTTGATGGAGAACGATTTGAATACTGGAAGGACAGGCTGAGAAGTTTTTTTATTTCACAAGATCCTAAACTTTGGAACTTGGTGGAAGATGGTTATACTGCTCCAGAAGATGCTGATGGTGTTAAAATTTCCAGAAGAGATATGGATGCTAATCAGAAGAAGTTGTTCAAGTTGCATCACAAATCCAGATCATTCATGATCAATGCAATCACGTTCAAGGAGTTCGACAAGTGCACTAACAGAGAAACAACGAAGAGCATTTATGATAGTCTGATTGTGACTTACGAAGGCAGTAAGCAAATTCAAGAAGCAAAGGCTAACATTCTAGTCAAGAAGTACGAGTTATTCAAGATGGAAGAATATGAAGACATTGAAACTATGTTTTCCAGATTCCAGACTCTAGTATCAGGATTAAGGGTACTAGAAAAGAGCTACACTACTGTTGATTGTAAGACCCTGAAGGAGTGGCACATATATTAATGTGGGATGAGGTGGCACATATATGTGCCTATATATATGAAGGAGTGGCAAGAGCAAAGGCAGAAACCTTCCCTCCTCCTTACTGCATGAAATAGTAAATTTCTCGTTCCTCTTCCCATTCTGTTTCACGTTTAAAAAAAAAAAGGAGAGAGTAGCTCAAAAGTGAAATTACTTGGAAATCCAAGCACCAAACTACCAAGTACCAAGAACAAAAGTTGTTCCTCTCCTCATTACGGAGCTAGAGAACCCACTTTGGTAGCGGCAAACGCAAACGGAAACTTCGCTGACTTTTGTCGCGAAAATGTGAACGGGAGTAGAAACGTAATAGAGGTAAAGGGCACATTCCACTTTCTAGTTTGCATTTTAGGGCTGTAAATGCATATTTGATGTGTGAACATATTTGAGTTTCTATTTTGAAAAACGAAACTGTTATGCATGTTGTCATAAAATGCGAAAAATGCATTATGTTTGTGTTTTAATAATCTGTGATGTTTGCTGTCCTGGTTGTTACCTCAATGCTGTTTTGTTTGTGTGCGAATACTGGAAAATACTTTGCATGTTGTTTTGGTTGTGTAAGAATACTGGAAAATACTTTGCATGTTGTTTTGAGAAATGATCAAAATGTAAACGTTGAAAAAAATGTCTGTTTTGTTGTGATTGACATTCTGTTTTGGGTGGTTTAAGCAAAACTGTGAGAACAATCTGGTGTTGGTGATTCTGTTTGTTGTTGTGTTAAGAACAATCTGGTGTTGGTGATTATGTTTCTGTTATGTTGAAAAACAATCTGGTGTTGATGATGGTTTTCAAAAGAAAATGATTTAAAATTGTGGAAGTGTTTTCTGGAAAATCTGTTGTTGATGAAAAATGTTTTGAGTTTTGTGGTTAAAGAAAAAAAAAACAGTGAGGTGATTCTGGTGTTGATGATTCTGTTTTCTGTTGTGTTGTTAAAAATCTGTTGTTGATCATGTTGAGGGTGATTTTTAAAGGAGAAGGATTTAACTAGGTGAAGGTGTTTTCTGGAAAATCTGTTGTTGATGAAAAATGTTTTGAGTTTTGTGGTTTCAAAAGAATGGTGATTTTATTTTGGTGTTGTGTTGGTTTTTCAAAGAAAAGAATTTGAAAACGTGTTGACGTTTTCTGTGACATTTCACTAAATTCGAAGGTGTATTCGAATACGACATGAGTGTATTCGAATACAGCCTGCAAAACTTCAATTTTATTCAAATTTTTGAATTTGTATTCGAATACGAGCCTCTGTATTCGAATACAGATAGGGATGGGAATAGGCTAGGCCGTCCGACAGGGGCCTATGACCTGGCCTACTTATGGCCTGGCTTGTTTAATAAGAAGGCCAGGTTCAGGCTATTTTTAAAGCCTATTTTTTTAAATAGGCTCGGTTCAGGCTTATATAAAAGCCTATTAGGCCTGACAGGCCGGCCTATATATATATATATTATTTATTAATGTTATTTTTTATTATTATTTATTAATATTATAGTTTCCTATTTTAAAGTGTATGTATATATATATATATCTTATTATTTATTAATGTTATTTATTAATATTATTGTTTCCTATTTTAAAGCCTATCAATTAGGCTATTTTAATCTTATTTTATTATATTAGATTTGATTATAATTTTATTAGTTTTCCTTATATAAAACTTTCTAATTTAGCCTATTTAAAAAAATTGTAAAATATAACATTTAAATATTTTAATGTGAATAAGGCTTTTAAATAGGCTTTCACGCCAGGCCAGATTTTTAAAAAGGTCAGGCCAGGCCGAAAAAAAAGCCTATGATAGGCCGTAGGCCAGGCTTAGGCCTAAAAAATTAATCGTAGGCCAGGCTCAGGCCTTTCAAAGCCTGGCCTGGCCTATTCCCTCCCCTAAATACAGATAAGGGATTTTTGCTTCTGACTTAGCCTCTGTATTCGGCTACGACCCTGTCGTATTCGAATATAGGACTGCAATTTTTGCCACTGTATTCACATCTGTATTTGACTACGACAGCCTCGTATTCGAATACAGAATGCTAATTTTTCACTGCTTTTGCCTCTGTATTCGAATACAGCTTGTTTTTTTTTTCAAAAATTTCAGTTTTAAACAATGGTTTATGAACTGAAAGAGTTGGGAAAATATTGGGAAGGTTTGTGATCAATTAAAATGGTGTTTTTGAGATGGTTTGAGGTAGTGATGATGAGGTTCTGGAGTTCTTTATTGATGCTGTGAAAAATGCTGAGTTTACACTGTATTCGAATACAAAGTGTTGATTCTGCACTGTTTTAGCTTCTGTATTCGAATACAAGGAATCTGTATTTGAATACATATTCGTTTTTCCAGAAATCTCAGTTTTAAACATTGTTTTCTGAACTTTAAGAGTTGGGGAAACATTGGGAAGACTTGTGATAAATAAAAATGGGGTTTTTGAGATAGTGTGAAGTGGTAATGATGAGGTGCTTAAATGTTTTTATTGAGGTGATGATAATGAAATTATTTGGGTTGAGATGGTTTTGGGGAAATGATGGAAAGGCAGAATTTTGCTGGTGTTTGCATACTGTTTTCAATGAAGAGAAAACATTGCATTTTCATACATTGCATAGTGAGGTGGCAACCGCGATGGCCCACAGAGTAATGCGTAAACTGTGCTGGTCTGTTGAGCGACTGCACGAGTGCTGGTCTGTTGAGCGACTGCACTGGTACTGGTCTGTGAGCGACTGTACCTTGGTATATGTGAAACGTGCTGGTCTGTTGAGCGACTGCACTGGTGCTGATCTGTGAGCGATTGCACCATGGTCATGTTGGCCATTAAAGTCTAACATATGAAAATCGTGTTGGTCTGTGAGCGACCGCACGTGTGCTGGTCTGTGAGCGACTGCACCTTGGTAATTCCAAGAAGTTGAGTACATGAGCATATACATATTGCATTGGGGTGTTTGACCAGTGGGTCATGATTTGGATATATGTTGATGATTGGAAATTGATGTGTGTAAGTATCTTATAAAATCTGAATTTATGATGAATGGTTGTGATTGCTAAGTTTATGGTTGTACTTACAACATGTTTTCCATATTAATTGATTGTTGTTTGAAAAGGCATACATGTCATGAAATTTCAAAATGAGCATCCTTATTTATCATCATTGTTATATGATATGCCATGGATATATTTGTTACTGTTGATATAAATGCTATGTGTTATTTGTTAATTTCGGTCGGTGACCCTTTACTATTATTGTGGAAATTGGGCTTTGCCCTCAAATGATACCCAAAAGCCGTCCCACCGACGGTTACACTAACGACGGAGACGTCATTAGTTTCCCTTGATCTTCACGTACGGAGTATTCGCGGACAACGTAGAGGGACAGACAACTGGGGGGAAGACGAGACTTATGGAGGAGGCGGTGGAAATTACTTGCTACTGTAGCTTAGTGCATGATCAGACTAGACTTTTTGTATAGGGCCTAGTGTTGAGGGTTGTGTTCACTTATTTTGGGATTACTGTATATTTTCTTTCCGCAACTCTGATAATATTTTAGTTTGGGATAATTGTATATTTTCCGCACTATAATAAATATTTAGTGGGTCCAGGATATAGTTTTGATGTATCTTTATATTGGTATATTTTGAAAATCAATTTCCCAAAATTTTCTTACGTGGTTATAATCATGGCATAATTAATTAATTACTTTTAGTCATTTTGGATTACAACAAATTATTTTAATAAATGACTTAAATTTATTTTAATTTATTTGAATTAATTCTGAAAATTCTTTTTATTTACTTTGGTTGAAAAAAAAAATACACTCGCGCTGTGTTTTAAACTCGGGGTGTTACAATTGTGGTATCAGAGCATTTGTTAAGTTTTGGGTTAAAGCTCTGATTAAAGTATTGGTTTTGAGTCATTATCTGATCATTCATAGGAGCAAGTAGTTAAAGTGTCAAGTCTTGTGTAAGTTGTGGTGTGACTGAAGTGATGATGGTTTTGTAGGAAACAATGCCTCCGAGGAGAGACGACACTGCAAGAGCCAACGTCAGCTGGGAGGATAGGATGGCTGAAGCGATGAATAACATGGCTGCGTCTGTTGCTGCACAGACGGCTGCGAAGACTCTGTTGGAACCAAGTTGGTTCTAAGTACTTAGGATTTTGATGTTTACAAAAGCACTCAATGTAATCTTATTTTGAACCTTGAATTATTAAAACAAATGCCATCAGAAGCTGAAGTAATCAAAGCAGAAGATCAAAGGGTTCCAGAGATTGAATCCTGAAGGTACCAGAAGATACTCCAGGATGTCAAAACATCACCAGAAGGTATCTTTGCTGGCCCAGATCAGAAGGAAGCAAAGTTAGAAGGAGACCTGGACCAGAATAGAAGGAAGCCTACCAGAGGGAGACTTGATCTAGACCAGTAGAAGTCAAAAGTCAGACTTAATCCAGAAGTTATTCTGACCAGAAGATGGTCTGGCAGTGAAATGATAAACAACCCAGACTTTATCCAGACTTAATCAGAGGATAAGTTAAAGGGTCCAGAACAAGAGATTCAACCCAGATTTGACCCAGACCAGAAGATAGCATGGTTTAGGGTATGAAACTAAGTCCAGACCAGAAGAAATGATCTCCATAATTGATCCAGAACTGATCCAAAACAGAAGGTAAAATGTCCAGACTGAAATATTATTTGTCCAGATTTAATTTCAGTTTAATCCAGACCAAGTCCAGAATTGGTCCATATCATAGGGAAGATATTCAGATCAATGGTTCAGATTTAATTATTTGGCCCAATGTTGGCCGAGATCAGAAGATCAGACCATGGCCCAATGTTGGCTGAAATCAAAAGGTCAGGATGTGTGGTCCAGTAGTGGCCGAGATTAGAGGATCACAGCAAATTAGTTTGCTATACCAGGATGGCCGAGATCAGAAGATCAGAAGGTTAGGAAGTGTGGTCAAGGGTTGGCCGAAATCAGAGGATCACATAATATCACTTAGTATGGTCCATATGTGGACTAGCGCAGAAGATCAAATGGTCCAGATTTAATCATGAGGATTAACGATGGAGATTTTAATTTATTTTGATCAAAGTATTAAAAAGATTTGTTACAAAAATAAAGTGAAGTATTGTGGATCTCAGGAGCTGTTGGCGGGAAGAAACTAAAGACATGATTGGCCAGTTATTTTTGAAAGAAAATCTGAAGCTTAAAAAAGATATGTTTTTTATTTAAATGAAGCCCAATTGGTCAAGATATTTTTGCAAGAGAATCCAGCAAGATTCTGCTCGAAATTAAGCTTGGAAGAGGCCCTAATATGCATCTATAAAAGGAGGCTCAAGGCAGAATACTTAGTATCAAAAATCACAAAAGAGTCATACACTTCTAAAGCAAACACTCAAGTTTTCAGTGAGGTTAGTTGTGAGTTCCAGCTGTCAAGAAGCAAGCACTCGTGTTATTTTCTTTCCCTTGTGTTAGATCTATGTTGTTGAAGTAGAGTCTACAATCTGAGGGAGTCAGAAGGGGTAGCAGATTACTTGGCAATTACATTCAAAGTGTTGTAATTCCTTCTACAATCTGGGGTTGTCAGATTGGCAGGAGAAGACAGGTGATGTATTCCTCAAGAGTCTAGGATTGTTAGACTGTTTGAGAAGACTGACTTGGAGGGTCAGTGGAACTGTTGTAATTCAAGGTTTGAATTAGTGAAATCCTTCAAGGTGAAGGGACTAGACGTAGCCTCCTTAACGGTGAACCAGTATAAAAATTTTGTGTTTTATTTTTTACTTTATATTCGCTGCTAACTCTGTTTTTATTCATCAAGTTTTGTTTTAAAAGTGTAAAAACAGGAAAAGTAATCAAGTTAGTCAAACACAATTCAACCCCCCTTTCTTGTGTTTGCACCTTCAATTGGCATCAGAGCTCGGTCTCAAGGCTGAGAACTTAATAGGGTTTGAGGAAAGGTCCAAGGGGTTCAACATGGCAGAATCCAAGAAGGCATGATTTCAGGAAAACAGGAAGAGGAGAGGTTCCAAGAAGAAACATAACAGAAAAGATAAGGAAGAATCTGACAAGAAGAACATCATCTGTTATGGATGCAATAAACCTGAACATATCAAGTCAGAATGTCCAAATCTGGAAAAAAGGCAAACAGCACAAGAAGAGTTCCAGATTCAGAAAAAAGGTCTGATGGCAGCCTAGGATATATCAGAATCAGAGGAAGAATCGTCTGATGAAGAAGAGGCAGAAACAGCAAAGATGGCACACATCAGATCCGCTTCTGGACCTCATAAAGGCATGATTTCAGGAAGGAAAGCAGGCAAAAGGAAGAATGAACGAAGCAGTTATTCAAGCAAGTCTAGAAGCACATCAGAGGAAGCAATTCTGGATACAGCTCATGCTCTGGAACAGAATCAGAAGATGAAGAAAGTGAGGTATTTTCTGATCTCTCTAAATCTGAATTAATTGATGCTGTAAAAGACTTGTTAAATACAAACAATAAGATGTCTTTAAAACTGAAAACTCTTAGGGAGGATAAGAAAAATCTAACCAAAGAAGTCCAAGTTTTAAAGAATCGAAATTCTAAGTATGCAACTGAAAACAAAGATTTTAAAACTGAAGTTGTAAGACTCAAATCTGAAAACCAAACTCTCAAAAGCAATGTTTGTTCCACTTCCAAAACTGTTTGTGAATCTGATATGCATGAACAATTCTTTCAAAACTTTATTTCTAATGGAATGGAAAGAAGTAAATATGCATCAATGATTTATGGAAACAGTAACACTGGAAAGAGAGGGCTTGATTTTACATAAAAGATTACTGAAAATAAAGCTATTCATTCTGATGTTTTATGCATTGTTTGTGCTAAGAAAGGTCACTCTGAATTATCTTGTCCAATGGTAATATCTGAACAAGATCAGAGAGTTGTTAAGACTAACAAACCTGGACCCAATCAGTTCTGGGTACCAAAAGATCAAATTGTCTATGTTGCAGATATTCTGAGCAACCAGAAGGAGACATCAACAATGGTGCCTGGACAATGGATGTTGGCAATGCACAAGCAGAAGAAGGTTTATGTTCCTGCTACAACTAGGAAAAAGCAATTTGAGTCTGATGGAAGAAGGTCTGATCAATGCAACCAGAACCAAAATCAGAATAGAAACTAGAACCAGATCCAGAACTGGAAGCTGTATCAGAAGCACAGAAACTGAAACTAGAACCAAAACTGGAATCAGTATCAGAAGCAAAGGAACTGGAACCAGAATCAATTCTGGAACCAGAATCAGAATCAGTACTGGAACCAGAATCAACACTGGAACCAGAACCAGAATCAGATCAGGAATTACCACAATCACCAGAATTACCAAATTCATCAGAACCACCAGATTCACCTAAATCACCAGAATCATCAAGGCTATCAGAATCACTGGATTCACCAAAATTACCAGAATCAAAACATGTTCCAGAATCATCAGAGGAACATGGTTTATCAACCAAAGCAGAATCAAGGAAACTGATCAAATAGGCCAGAAGAAGAACATAAGCTAAGTCTGAGTCTGAGTCTGACTCTGATTCTGACTGAGAAAAGGCAAGGTCTGATCAGCAACACAAAACTTGGTATCTTGACAGTGGCTGCTCCAAGCACATGACAGGAGACAAATCTATGTTTCTGGATCTGACTATGAAGAATGGAGGCAAAGTTTCTTTTAGAGGAAACCAGAAAGGTCAGATTATTGGTACAGGAACTGTTGGTAACACTTCTTCTTCCCTTTCTATTAAAAATGTTCTGTTAGTTAAAGGGCTAAAACACAATCTTCTGAGCATAAGTCAATTAAGTGATTGCAACTATGATGTTATTTTTAATCAAAAAACTTGCAAAGCTGTTAGTCAAATTGATGGGTCGGTTTTATTTACTGGCATTAGGAAGGATAATGTTTATAAAATTGATCTGTTCAGTCTTGCTAAGCAACAGGTCAAATGCATATTATCTCTAAGTGAGCAGAATCTGATTTGGCACAAGAGGCTAGGGCATGCAAACCCTAGACTTATATCCGAGTTGAGCAAACTCTAGTTGGTAAGAGGGTTTCCCAAGGTATGTTCCAAAACTGAGATTCTGTGTGAAGCATGTCAAAGAGGTAAACAAACTAAAAGCTCTTTTAAAACTAAAAATTGTGTTTCTACCTCTCAACCACTTGAACTGCTTCACTTAGATCTGTTTGGTCCTGTTCAAACAGCTTTTCTCGGTGGTAAGAAATATGGTTTTGTAATTGTTGATGATTACTCAAGGTGGATTTGGGTAAAATTTTTAAAGAACAAAGAATAATATCACAGAGTATTTATTTCTTTTTGTAAGCAAGTTATGAATGAACAGGGTATTAAGATCATAACCATCAGAAGTGATCATGGAGGTGAATTCGAGAACAAGTATTTTGAAGAATTCTGTGATGAAAATGGCATCTCTCACAACTTCTCATCCCCCAGAACACCTCAACAAAATGGAGTGGTAGAAAGGAAGAACAGATCACTACAGGAGATGGCCAGAACCATGCTGAATGATATGAAGGTTGCCACCTACCTTTGGGCAGAAGCTGTCAACACAGCTTGCTACATTCAAAATAGAGTCTACATCAGGTCTATCTTAAATAAAACTCCCTATGAACTGTGGAAAGGTAAGAAACCCAATATTTCCTACTTTAAGCAATTTGGCTGCATCTGTTTTATGTTGAACACTAAAGATAACCTAGCTAAGTTTGATTATAGATCTCAAAAGTGTATCTTTATTGGCTACTCTGAGAGATCAAAAGCTTATAGGATGTTTAACAAAGAAACTAACACTGTGGAAGAATCAATCCACATTAAGTTTGATGATAAACAGCTTGACTCTGAAAAGTCAAAGCAAGATGAGGAAATTGCAGGTGAACCAGAGGCACAGGAATCAGAAGCTGAACCAGCAGCAGAATCTGAGAAAGATCAAGATGAAGAAGAACATGCTGACTTTGAAAACAAGTCAGAGGGAAAGAATGGATGGAAGTACAAGTCTTCACATCCAAATATCTCATTATTGGAAGTGCAGCAGAACCTTTAAAGACCATATCATCAAGTAGAGAAACCAGTCTGTTTGGTTTACTCTCAACAATTGAACCAAGCAATGTTGATGAGGCTTTGAAAGAGGAAGGTTGGATAGTTGCAATGCAAGAAGAGCTGAATGAATTCCAAAGGAATGATGTTTGGGATCTGGTACCCAGACCAAACAAAAACATTATTGGAACCAAGTGGGTGTTTAGAAATTAACTAAATGAAAAAGGTGAAGTGGTAAGGAACAAAGCCAGACTTGTAGCTCAAGGATATAATCAACAGGAAGGTATAGATTACACTGAAACTTTTGCTCCAGTGGCCAGGTTAGAAGCAATTAGAATTCTCTTATCATTTGCTACTAATCATGATATAATGCTGTATCAAATGGATGTTAAAAGTGCATTATTAAATGGCTACATAAGTGAGGAAGTCTATATCAAATAGCCCCTTGGATTTGAAAACTCTGATTTTCCAGACCATGTCTTTAAACTTAAAAAATCTTTATGTGGTTTAAAACAAGCACCAAGGGCATGGTATGACAGACTTAGTAACTTTCTGCTTAAGAATGAATTTAATAGAGGCCAGATTGATAATACACTATTTAGGAAATCCATTAAAAATGATATTCTAATTATCCAAGTTTATGTTGATGATATCATATTTGGATCGACTAATGGCACTTTGTGCAAAGAGTTTTTTGACCTAATGCAGAAAGAGTTCCAAATGAGCATGATGGGAGAACTTAAGTTCTTCCTGGGAATTCAGATTCACCAAGGTAAATCAGGTATACTCATTCACCAATCTAAATACACTAAAGAACTTCTTAAAAAGTTCAATATGAGTGAATGTAAGCCTATGGCCACCCCTATGCACCCAACCTGCTCACTTGAGAAAGATGAAACCAGCCAAAAGGTAGACCATAAAACATACAGAGGTATGATTGGATCCCTTCTTTATTTAACTGCTTCTAGACCTGACATCTTGTTTAGTGTTTGTGTATGTGCTCGTTTTCAAGCTGACCTTAGGGAATCCCATTTAACTACTGTCAAACGAATTTTGAGATATCTTAAAGGAACCACCAACCTTACTTTGTTATACAAGAAAACCCCCACCTACAAACTCAGAGGTTTATGTGATTCCGACTATGCTGGAAACATGTTGGAAAGGAAAAGTACAAGTGGCAACTGCACTTTCTTAGGTGATAATTTGATCTCTTGGTCAAGCAAAAGACATAGCACCATTGCCATGTCAACAGCTGAAGCTGAGTATATATCAGCAGCAGGATGCAGTTCACAGTTACTCTGGATGAAGCATCAACTTGAAGATTACAACATCTTTGAAACCAATATCCATTTGTTCTGTGATAACAATTCAGCCATAAACCTAACCAAGAACCCTATCTTACACTCTAGAGCCAAACACATTGAAATAAAACACCATTTCATTAGGGACCATGTTCAAAAAGGGACTTTAAGCATCCAGTTTGTGGACACTGATCATCAATGGGCTGACATCTTCACCAAAGCATTACTAGAAGATAGGTTCGAGTTAATCAAGAAGCATCTCAGCATTACCTCCATATCTGACTAGCTCAAGTAGTCATCTTAGGAGTCTTTAAATTTCTTGTAATTTTATTTTCTGTTTTTTTTATTTTCTGTTTTACTTTCTGTATTTTGTAAAGAGAAAAACAAAAAATTTACAAAAATAGTATGACCTCTTTTTGGCTGATGACAAAAAGGGGGAGAGAGAGAGAGAGAAAAAAAGGAGAAATAAGTAGAAAATGAGAGATAAAAAGAAAGGAGGAGCGAAAAAGAAAGAGATGAAAAGAGAAGGAGTTGAAAAGGAGAAGAATCAGGGAGAGAGAAAAAGAAAGAGTGAAAAAGAGAAGAAGTTGAAAAGGAGAGGAGACAGGGAGAGAGAAAAATAAAGAGAGAAAAAGAAAAAGTGAAAAAAAGGAGTTGAAAAGGAGAGGAGAAGAGAAGAAAAGAAAGAGTGAAAAGAGAAGGAGTCACTACAAAAAAAAAAAATTGCGACGGTTTTTAATGGGCTTTGCGGTGGTTACAACCGCCTCCAATGTGAGTTTGCGACGGTTCGTCAACTGTCGCAGATTCGTGCGTCGCGAGACGTTTTTGCGACGGTTCTGAAAACCTTCGTTGCAACGGTCGCAAATTTTGCGACGGTTTTGAAAACCGTCGCTTCAACCGCCTCAATATTCCTTTTTTTGCGACGGTTCAAACCGTCGCAAAACACGTTAAATTTGTTTTTTTTAAATTTCCCGACAGTTATCAACCGTCACTATATTTATTTTGAACAATTTGATCCAAAACATTGCGACAGTTATGAACCGTCGCAATCCTAATAATTTAAATTAAAAAATTATTATACAATATTTTCTGATTTTTTATTAAATAAAATAAAAAATATTTATAAATTAATATCATCCACGTAATTTAAATAAATAATTAAATAACTATTGCAACTAAATTCAATTTATATAATTTTTTCAAAATAAATAACACAAATTCATACATTAACTTAACTAAAATAATAAATAACTCCATGAAAGATAAACACCAGCAACTTTAATATCTTGGTATTTTCCTGAGGAACTGTCAATAACAGAAAGCTTGTGGGAGTCCAATTCTTCTAGTGTTGACCCTGTCTCTTTTGCCAAATGAAAGATGGCAGGAGCACTGCTTGCAGCCAGAACTTGTCCACCCAGATCATAAACTTTTCCTGCATAAACATATTAAGTTAAATTTGTAGTCAATTGAAACCAATGTTTAAAAACCGGACCGGAGATTGAAACCGTGAGACCTTCGTATCATGGTTCAGTTGGTTCAATCGTTTCAACCATGGATGAACTAGATAAAAAATAACAGACATACAGAAATTTGTCATTTCTTCATGTTAATTATTAAATGACTGGGATTTGGGGTTGAAATATACAAATAAAACACAATCTTGATTTTTCTCAATATATAAAGCTCCAGTCCAGCTATTGAAGGAGTGAGGACCATAAACATCACCTGGTAAGCAGAAGCTGTATTATATCTGCAGAATGTAGAAAAGAAAACACATTTTATTATTGAAATGTTCTTAACCAATGTAAATGTAACAATATATGCTTCCATTAGAAGGTGGTTATGCATGCAAAATTGCCTCTTACTTTGAGAATGCTGATAGATTTGAATGTCGCAAAACATTACAATCATCACCTGTGACATGTGTAGCATCTTTTAATTCTCCCACCCTTTTCAATGTAAATTCAAGTGATGGATGTTGTTTGAAGCAACAACTTGCTTTTGTTTTTGCGAAACCAGAAAACCCATTCGGAGTGTGAAAATCTCTGCTTTCAGCCCCGGAACTGCTTCTGAATGTAACACCAACATTCATAGCCTGATTTTCCTGTATCCTGGTTTTATCACTGTCATCTTCCAGTTGTACTTTTCCAACGACATTACTCTGTTCTTTAGTGAGCTGCATACCATCTATATCAGAGATCTTATTATTTCCTTTAAATATTGGATTGTTAGATAGTTCCTCATGTTGATACTTTAGTGGCATGTTCGATGATATTCCCATAGCCAAATCTTTACCTATTTCAATATCATCTGGAAAGTAGCCAGGTGATCTAATTGGGTGAAAGATCAAAATCAAAATAGATGACTAAAAAAAACTGAAAAAGGATACTACCAAGGCATACCTCTAGTTCATTTGATAAAAGATATTCCAAAGAATAAAGTTGGATAAATAAAAGATATTCCAAAGAATAAGGAGCTGTTGTATATAATTCAAGTTCCTGTACAGATCACATCATACGAGCATAAAATTATACTACTAGCTAACATACCAAACACTACAAATAATGAGAATACCACTACGGTTTGTCCGGTTTTCATTTTTTATGGCCTGAAGGCGTAGTTCATTGCCTGAGCAGCATCAGCATATCCACTACAAATAATGAGATGTACTTGAGCAGCCTCAGCATATCCAGTGATTTTTGCAATGAACTGAAGCCCAAGCTTCAATGCCTTCTCTCCACTCACCAAAACTAATGCAGTAGCACAATCACTGTCAGCAGATAATTTTCATTTTCATTAAAATAAAATCAGCGCTCATGGGGAAATTAAACTTACTAGAAATATATGTATATGTCAGTTAATAGCATTTAAGTACTTAAACTAATGACAACTCAATATTTAGCATAGTGGATATTCGAGGAAGCATATAATACATTAGATAAGTCATAATATAACTCTAACTAACGTATGTCACAGAGCCACTTGTGGATTAAAGATGGTATAGGCAAAAAATGTCTGCCTGATAGCATTCTTGTGCTTTTCCAATATGTTAGTGTGAGCTGCAACATTCTTGTGCTTGCAAGTGTGAGCACCAGATTTACATGCAGTTGTTCCCTTACTATGTTTTTCCAATATGTTTATCTAAATACTACTTTAGAACTGTGAGATTGACCATTCACTCAAACTGATAAACTACTCCATGCCAATATTACTACAACAATTTCTGATCTGAGTTTTTCCCTCACTCAAGTCTTAATAATAGGCTAACACTGAACTACTCCAATGAAACATGTTAAAGACCATGTAACAGTTGACAACAAGAGCATCCAAATACAAACAGTTAAGCAGAAAATGACACAGAAAAATGTTGATAAAGTTTGACAATATATTAACAGTGACAGAACCTCCAGCCTCCTTGAAGCTTGGTCGGAGTTTCCGTAATTTGGCAGCATCAAACTGGCATAGCAAAAGGAAAAAAATATAACAATATATTCGTTTACATTCAACTGCAAGTATAAACACAATTAATGATTATAATAAGTTACTACATTTGCAAATAGAGGTACCATAGATGTAAATGTTCTTTATGTTAAGAGAAAAAGTAACAAACTCCGATCCCCACTCCTGACTAATTGCTTACATTATTAGGCAGGCGTTGAAGTATTTACACAAGATACCCACGCAATAGCTATACTCTCATGCTTAGAAAGCCTAAATTCTTTTGACAAATTTCTAATACACAGGAAGCTAGGAATACTTCATACTGATAGAGTCTATAGATATGTATTTTGCAGGCTCGTCACATGCACACAAATTTCTAATAACAAATTACACACCTTTCATTCCTGATGCACAAACTTTGTTAACAGTAGTGCAAGCTACTGATTTGGATAGTCCTGCTCCAAGAGCAGCTTGTCTAGCGAGAGCTTGCCCCAAATTAGCACTAAGGACATTCCCAAAGTATGCTTCCTCAACAAGTGATGGATCAATATTGGCCCTTTTAAGAGCAGCTACATATCAACAAAAATGAGATGAACATATCTTCAACAAGTTTCAAATACAATGCAATAAGAACTGACCCAGGTTTCCGTAATTACCTTCAATAGCTATGGAACCTAGCTTGGTGGCAGGTACAGATGATATAGTACCAAGAAACCCACCCATTGGTGTATGTGTAACACCCACAATGCAAACATCTGTAAAAAAAAACTGATATGATCAACTAAACAAAAGGCCTCCGGCAAGTAACAGTCTAAGAGATATGAAAATCAATGTTCTTTTTTTGCTTGTATGATTATGCTTGATGGATGAAATGAACAATAAACAGATGAATCTAAAGTTTGAATGAGTCAGATAAAATGCTATGCAAGCACAACAAACCAGAGCAGGTTGTGAACTGCATCTCTCACATAAAAGAGTCCTTGAATGCCTTCGAGCGAGCATACTCGCGGAATGAACATTTCGATCACAAGACAAACATAAACACGCAGCATCGGATTGACAGTACACCATGGACCTTTGTTGTCCACAAAAATCACATACATAACCCGTCCTTAAACTGATTCTTTTTGTCCTAAAACTTTGTAGCCTTCAGATAATGAAAGCAGAATTTCAATACTGTGAATTCATAAGCTGCCAAGATACAAATGAATTAAATTAGTATTTAATAAAAGCATATAATTAAGCAATATAAAGAGGGGCAAAAAAACAAAATTGGGAATTCTACTGTCAACTATGAACATGAACAATAGTATACATGGCATGGTAATTGGTAGTAATTCAAAGTTTTATACAACAAGGATTATGGAAACTTGCAGCCAAAATGAAAGATATTAAGAAAAATTTCAAAGCAACAAAGCATGTATATATATATAAATTATTGTATGCGCACACACCAAAACAACAACAAACAAATTCAAAGAATCTTAACAGGATAAGTTAGTAGATCAATCCAAAAATAACAACAACAAAAAAATTTTAAAAATCCCTAGAAGTGTTGCGTTGCGCCATCACCGGAGAGAGGTAAAAGCAGCCCCGCGCCAGAGAGAGGAAGCAACGTCGTGATTGCAGACGACGACGGAGCAAGCTGAGACGGAGGAAGGCTGCAAGGAGCAAATTTGAGACGAAGATAGGTCACGAATGAGGGGGAACCTGAGATGGAGGGTGGTCGCGAATGGGGAGGAACCTGAGATGTAGGGTGGCCGCGAATGGGGAGGAACTTGAGATGGAGGATGGAACGTGAATTGGGGGAAATAAATCTGAGATGGAGATTGAAGGTTAGGTTTCGATTTTGGGGAAAATGAAAATGAAACAAGTTCCGTCAATTTGGGCGCTAAGGGTTTAGGAGGAGCTGAAACACGTTTGGAAATTGGAGGGTTTTGAAGCGCGATGCAAAAATGTCGCAGAAACCGTCGCAATTCGAAATCAAGAGCAGTTTTCCTACAACCTCCGCAATCTAAGTGTCGCAATCTTTAAAATTTCTTGCAGTGAGTTGAAAAGGAGAAGAAAAAGTCAGTATTAGACTTAGGGGGAGACATTGGTCTGAGGGGGAGTAATTCAAGTCTTCGAGTTACAAGCTAGCAAAATAAGTTAAGGTTTTGTCATCATCAAAAAGGGGGAGATTGTTGGAACCAAGTTGGTTCTAAGTATTTAGGATTTTGATGTTTACAAACGCACTCCATGTAATCTTATTTTGAACCTTGAATTATTAAAACAAATGCCATCAGAAGCTGAAGTAATCAAAGCAGAAGATCAAAGGTTCCAGAGATTGAATCCTGAAGGTACCAGAAGATACTCCAGGATGTCAAAACATCACCAGAAGGTATCTTTGCTGGCCCAGATCAGAAGGAAGCAAAGTTAGAAGGAGACCTGGACCAAACCAGAAGGAAGCCTGCCAGAGGGAGACTTGATCCAGACCACTAGAAGTCAAAAGTCAGACTTAATCCAGAAGTTATTCTGACCAGAAGATGGCCTGGCAGTGAAATGATAAACAGCCCAGACTTGATCCAGACTTAATCAGAGGATAAGTTAAAGGTCCAAAACAAGAGATTCAACCCAGATTTGACCCAGACCAGAAGATAGCATGGTTCAGGGTATGAAACTAAGTCCAGACCAGAAGAAATGATCTCCATAATTGATCCAGAACTGATCCAAAACAGAAGGTAAAATGTCCAGACTAAAATATTATTTGTCCAGATTTAATTTCAGTTTAATCCAGACCAAGTCCAAAATTGGTCCATATCATAGGGAAGATATTCAGATCAATGGTTCAGATTTAAGTATTTGGCCCAGTGTTGGCCGAGATCAGAAGATCAGACCATGGCCCAGTGTTGGCCGAAATCAAAAGGTCAGGATGTGTGGTCCAGTAGTGGCCGAGATTAGAGGATCACAGCAGATTAGTTTGCTATACCAGGATGGCCGAGATCAGAAGATCAGAAGGTTAGGAAGTGTGGTCAAGGGTTGGCCAAAATCAGAGGATCACTGCATATCACTTAGTATGGTCCAGATGTGGACTAGCGCATAAGATCAAATGGTCCAGATTTAATCATGAGGATTAACGGTGGAGATTTTAATTTATTTTTATCAAAGTATTAAAAAGATTTGTTACAATAATAAAGTGAAGTATTGTGGAACTCAGGAGCTGTTGGCGGGAAGAAACTAAAGACATGATTGGCCAGTTATTTTTGAAAGAAAATCTGAAGCTTAAAAAAGATATGTTTTTTATTTAAATGAAGCCCAATTGGTCAAGATATTTTTGCAAGAGAATCCAACAAGATTCAGCTCGAAATTAAGCTTGGAAGAGGCCCTAATCTGCATCTATAAAAGGAGGCTTAAGGTAGAATACTTAGTATCGAAAATCACAAAAGAGTCATACACTTCCAAAGCAAACACTCAAGTTTTCAGTGAGGTTAATTGTGAGTTCCAGCTTTCAAGAAGCAAGCACTCGTGTTATTTTCTTTCCCTTGTGTTAGATCTAAGTTGTTGAAGTAGAGTCTACAATCTGAGGGAGTCAGAAGGGGTAGCAGATTACTTGGCAATTACATTCAAAGTGTTGTAATTCCTTCTACAATCTGGGGTTGTCAGATTGGCAGGAGAAGACAGGTGCTGTATTCCTCAAGAGTTTAGGATTGTTAGACTGTTTGAGAAGACTGACTTGGAGGGTCAGTGGAACTGTTGTAATTCAAGGTTTGAATTAGTGATATCCTTCAAGGTGAAGGAACTGGACGTAGCCTCCTTAACGGTGAACCAATATAAAAATTCTGTGTTTTATTTTTTACTTTATATCCGCTGCTAACTCTGTTTTTATTCATCAAGTTTTGTTTATAAGTGTAAAAATAGGAAAAGTAATAAAGTTAGTCAAACACAATTCAACCCCCCTTCTCGTGTTTGCACCTTCAGACTCAACGTGACCTAGAGAAAAGAGAAAGAGAGATTCGTGCTGCTGAATCAAGAGGACTAGAGGATTTTCGTCATCATAATCCTCCCAAGTTCAAGGGTGATGAGGGTCAAGAAAGAGCGGACCAATGGATTCAGGAGATGGAGAAAATCTTTGAAATGATTAAGTGTCAGGCAGCGGTAAAGGTCAACTATGCTACATACCTGCTGATAGGGGATGTAGAGTATTGGTGGAGGAGTACAAGGCTGCTGATGGGGTCAACTCATGAGGAGGTGAACTAGGAGTCGTTCAAAAAGAAGTTTTTGGACAAATACTTCCCGATGAGCACTAAAACTAAGTTGGGTGACGATTTTCTGAAACTTCACCAAGGAAACATGATGGTGGGGGAATATGCAGCTAAGTTTGAATCTCTATCAAGGCATTTTAGATTTTTCCGGGAAGAAGTTGATGAACAGTTTATGTGTCATCGTTTCCAAAATGGACTGAAGTATGAGATTCAAGACTCGGTCTTACCATTGGGAATTCAACGTTTCCAAGTCTTAGTGGAGAAGTCTAGAGAGGTTGAGGATATGAAGAGCAGGAGGGCCAACCGAGGAGGTAACTTTAATTCAGGAGGGCCCAGCCGGATGAATTATCAGAATAATAAAGGGAAGCAAGTTGTTAAGCCATATAACCGGCACAGAACAACAATAGAGGACAGAATCGGCCGAGAAATCAGAATTTTGGACGACAGTTGGGATAAGGAGTCTGATGTTTCCGATGTGGGAAAGAGGGACATGTTGCTACTGCTTATACCACAAAGGATCCTGTATGTTTCAATTTCCAGAAACCAGGACACGTTGCAAGGGATTGCTGGGTTTCGAAAATGGAACCAACAGTGAACGCAACTAGGGCTACTCGTCCTATTGCTAAGGGACGCGTCTATCACATGGGTGCTAAAGCTGGGAGTCAAGCTCCTAATTTAATCTAGCAAGATTGCGAGATTGCAGGTAACACACTAACTGCACTTTTTGATTCGGGGGCAACCCATTCTTTCATTGCTATGAATTGTGTGAATCGTTTAAAGTTATCTGTGTCTGCTTTACCTTTTGATTTGGTTGTTTCCACACCTGCTAAGACTTTGATCGTAAACTCTGCATGTTTACACTGTACTGTAACAATTCAGAATAGAGATTTCTTGGTTAATTTAATTTGTCTACCCCTACAATCACTCGAGATCATTCTCGGCATGGATTGGATGACGTATAATTACGTAGTCTTGGATTGTGCTCGCAAATTAGTTCTTTTCCCCGAACCTGGAGTCGTTCGGTATTTGGCTGCTAACAAAATCGAAGTATCACTGAGAGAAGGAACTCAAGAATTTTTATCATTGGCTAACGTGGAGACCAAGATGGATGTGAACATAGAAGATGTGGTGTTAGTCAAAGAGTATCTGGAAGTATTTCCAACAGAAATTCCAGGATTACCCCTGGTAAGAGAGGTGGAGTTCTTCATTGATCTATACCCAGGAACTAGACCTATTTCAATTGCGCCATATCGGATGTCGCCATTGGAATTAAGCGAGCTTAAGGGTCAAATTGAAGGTTTGTTGGAGAAAGGATTTATCAGACCAAGTGTGTCGCCATGGGGAGCTCCAGTGTTGTTGGTTAAGAAGAAGGATGGAAGTTCGCGCTTATGTGTGGATTATAGGCAACTTAAAAAGGTAACTATTAAGAACTGTTATCCTTTACCACACATCGATGACTTGATGGACCAATTGAAGGGAGTCGCGGTGTTTTCAAAGATCGATTTGAAGTCAAGATACCATCAGATTCGAGAAAGAGAGGGAGATAATCAAAAGACTGCTTTCAGGCCCGTTACGGACATTATGAAAATCTCGTTATGCCATTTTGGGTTACAAATGCACCAGTGACTTTTATGGATTATATGAATAGAATCTTTAGCCCGTTTCTGGATAAATTCGTGGTGGTGTTTATCGATGATATTTTGATTTATTCAAAGGATGAAGAAGAACATGGAGAACACCTACGCCAAGTTCTTGAAGTCTTACGCGAGAAGCAATTGTATGCTAATTTGTCGAAGTGCGTGTTTTGGCTAGAGAAAGTGAACTTCTTGGGACATGTGATAACAAAAGAAGGAATCGTTGTGGATCCAGCAAAGATTGAGACAATTCTTGCCTGGAAACAGCCTCAGACTATCACCGACATACAAAGTTTTGTCGGACTAGCAGGATACTACAGGAGATTTATTGAAGGATTTGCTAAGATTGTAGCTCCTTTGACACAACTTACCAGAAAGAATCACCCGTTTGCATGGACGGAGAAGTGTGAGGAAAGTTTTCAGTGGCTTAAGGAAAAGTTGACAACCTCACTAGTGTTGATCTTGCCACAGCCAGAGGAACCATATGAAGTTTACTGTGATGCATCTTGTAACACCCCGAGTTTAAAACACAGCGCGAGTGTATTTTTTTTTCACATAAAATAAATCAATAAAAGAATTTTCCGAATTAATTCAAGGGAATTAAAATAAGATTTTCATTAGTTCATCTCAAAAGAGAACACCCGGCCTGTAGCCACTAAATAGTTTCAGAGTGCGGAAGAATACAGCGGAAAAATCATTACATAAATTCCCAAAATAAAATTACATTTCCCAAAACATCAAGACCCTATACAAAAGTCTAGACTGATCATGCACTAAGCTACAGTAGCACGGTCTCCACCGTATCCCCTACAAGTCTCTTCTTCAGCCAGTTTTCTGCCCCTCCGCGTCGTCCACGAATACTCCGTATGTGAAAAATCAGGGGAAACTAACGACGTTTCCGTCGTTAGTGTATCCGTCGGTAGGACGGGTTCAGGTAACGTCTGAGGGCAAAACCCAAAATCCACAATATAATAGCAAGGGTCACCGACCGAAAATTAACAAATAATCACATAACATATATTTCACAGCAACAAATATATCCATGATATAACATATGATGATGAGGAAAATAATAATGCTCATTTGAAATTTAATGACATATATGCCTTTTCAAAAACAGCAGTCAATTATTATGAAGTATGTGGTAAGTACAAACAACACCTCAGCAAAACAGAATCATTCAATCAGAAATTCAGATTCCGAACAGTACTCATACACATTCAATTTCCAACCATTCATCATATAATCAAACGTGACCCACTGGTCAATCCCTCAATGCAATATGTATATGCTCATGTATACAATTTTCTTGGAATTACCAAGGTGCAATCGCTCAACAGACCAGCACATTATGTTTGACTTTAACGACCCTCAAGACCTGGGTGCAATTGCTCCACAGATCAGCACCAGTGCAGACACTCAACAGTCCAGCACTTGTGCAGTCGCTCAACAGACCAGCACGTTTGACATATACCAAGGTACAATCGCTCAACAGATCAGTACCTAGTGTAGTCGCTCAACAGACCAGCACTCGTGCAATCGCTCAACAGATCAGCACGTGGTTGCGCATTTCAGGATACAGACGCTCAACAGTCCAGTACCAGTGAAGTCGCTCAACACACCAGCACTTATATACCAAGGTACAATCGCTCAACAGAACAGTACCTAGTGCAGACGCTCAACAGTCCAACACTCGTGCAATCGCTCACCAGATCAGCACGTGGTTGCGCATTACTCTATGGCCCATCGCGGGTACCACTTAACTACAGAAGCCAAAAACAGTGCAGAATCACACTCTGTATTCGAATACAGCCCTCTGGTATTCGAATATAGAGGCAGTCTCAGTGCACAAAAATAACATCTTTAATTTCATCAGTAAAGTCTTAAAAACTTCATCATCACAACTTCAAAATATCACCAAAAGTTCCATTTTAATTCACCACAACAATCCCAACATTCCCCAAACACTCAGGGTTTTCAAAACACTCATAAAAACTTGGAAATTCTGGAAACTCGAATCTGTATTCGAATACAAACCCCTTGTATTCGATTATAGAAGCATGAAACTGCAATTTTAACATTTTGTATTCGAATACAGCATGCCTGTAGTCGAATACATAAGACAAAACCTTAAAAAATTCAACATTTTCTCCCAGATCATTAAAGGTTTTCAATACTTCATCCTCTCCTCTTCAAAAATATTTCAAGAACTCCATTTAAAATCACTTTAACCCTTCTCAAGGTTTCCCAACACTTTAAAATGTATATCACACTGTTTAAAACTTGATTATCTGGAAAACACGAATCTGTATTCGAATACAGCATCCTTGTATTCGAATATAGAAGCTAAAAACTGAGCTTCTGGAAAAACACGAATCTGTATTCAAATACATACCCATTGTATTCGAATACAGAAGCTGAAACTAGTGAAAATCTGCATTCTGTATTCGAATACAGCATGCCTGTAAACGAATACAGATGCGAATACAGTGTTAAAATCCCACATATGTATTCGAATACGACATGGTCGTAGTCGAATACAGATGCTAAGTCGGAAGCAAAAATCCTTCCTCTGTATTCGAATACAAGTTTGAAAACTTAAGTAAAACAGAAACTTGACAGGTTGTAGTCGAATACACACATGTTGTATTCGAATACACCTTCGAAAAACCAGTGAAATTTTCCTGAGATTTCAACCCTTTTCAAACTGTTTTCTTTTAAAAACAAACAACCAACATTAAAAACAGATTCAACACTTTTTCCAGACAATACTTTCCTCATTAAAAATCCCTTTTCTTTTTAAATCATCAACATCATCAAAATCACTCAAAACAGAAACAGAATCAGGATCATCAACAACAAATCATCAATACTTTCAAACCATCAGAACATCATACAACATTTCAGCTTTCTCAATATCAGAATAACATGCAAGCATTTCAGCTTTCACAACACATCAGAATAACATGCAAGCATTTTAGCTTTCACCACACATCAGAATAACATGCAAGCATTTCAGCTTTCACAACACATCAGAATAATATGCAAGCATTTCAGCTTTCACAACACATCAGAATAATATGCAAGCATTTCAGCTTTCACAACACATCATAATAACATGCAGCATCACAGAGCAGCAAAACACAAACAGAATGCATTTTTGCATTTCAAATCCATTTTCAAAACAGTTTTATGAACATGCATTTTTAAATCATGTTTGAAATAACATTCAAGACATTTTCCACTTTCCCAAATAAACAACACAACTTTAGTGCATTCAGCTCAAACAGCCATCATCACAGAGCTTTTAAAACGTCAAAAAAATGCATTTTTCATTTCTTTCAAGCATCAGGCAAACTAGTTTCAAAACAGTAATGAAAACACTAGTAATGCCATGAAAATTATGCACTTACAGCCCTAATGCAACTAGAAAGTGGAAGGTGCCCCTTACCCTTGTAGCGTGTTCTGCTGTTTCTCTCGTTTCTGCTGTCGTTCCCGTTTTGGCGCCAAAAACCGATGAAACTGCAGCCTGCCTTTGCTGCTACAAAACTGAGCGCTCTAGCTCCGTAATGATGTGGGGATTAACTTTAATACTGGGGGTTTTCTGTTTTGATGCTTGGATTTTCAAGTAATGGTGTTTTTGAGGAACTCCCTCTTTTTCACTTTGAAATCGTGTCTGGAAATGGGGAAGGCAGAAACAGCACACAGAATGGGAGGGAAATGGGTACTGTTACATGCAGCACTATTACATGCAGTATAGGCAGTGAGGAAGGAGGGATGGTGTTCTGATTTCACCATCCTTCTCACTCCTATTTATAGGCTTTTGTGGTGCCACCTCACCCAAGAATAATATTAAAATAATGCTGAATCCTTCAGCACTTAATTGCTTGTAATTAGCCACTAATCCTCAATTAACTGCCCAATTAATTTAATCACTCGTAATTAAATTAATTAAATCTTCATCCAATAATTTTTATTTCATCCTCCAAAATAAATATTTATATATATATATATATATATATTCACTCAAACATACATATATTAAATATTTTACAAATATCCCCAAAAATACAATTAAAATTAATTTCATAATTTTAATTAAAAATTAAGGGTCTTACACATCTCACCAAGGTTTGGTATGTGTTTTGATGCAACACAAGAAAGTTGTAGCCTACGCCTCAAGGCAGTTGAAAACTCATGAACGAAACTATTCAACTCATGATTTAGAGCTGGCTGGAGTAGTGTTTGCATTAAAGGTCTAGAGGCACTACTTATATGGATGCACGTTCACGGTGTTCAGTGACCATAAAAGCTTTAAGTATCTGTTCGATCAAAAAGAATTGAACATGTGGCAGAGGAGATGGATGGAGACTCTCAAAGATTTTGATTTTTCATTGCAGTACCACCCGGGAAAAGCCAATGTAGTGGCTGATGCATTAAGTAGGAAAAGTGTGTCAGTATCTTCAATGATAATGGCCAGACAACAAGAGTTGTGGGAAGCATTTAGAGATCTACATTTGGACGTAGATCTACTTGCAAGATGATGCATTAATCCAAGAAAAGAGGAACCTGATAGCGCAAGGAAAGACGACTGAGTTCAGGATCGGACCAGATAATATTCTGAGATGTAATGGAATAATTTGTGTACCGGAAGTTACAGTTATAAGGAGAACAATTTTGGAAGAGGCTCATAAGAGTAAGTTGAGTATTTATCCTAGAGCGACCAAGATGTACCAGGACATGAGACAGAATTACTGGTGGCCAGGGATGAAGAGGGACGTAGCGGAGTATGTATTGGCTTGTTTAACTTGTCAAAAAGCAAAAGTGGAACATCAACGACCTGCTGGAATGTTGCAACCTTTGGATATACCGGAATGGAAGTGGGATAGCATTTCCATGGATTTTATAACCGGATTGCCCAAGACAAAGAAAAAGAATGATTCGATTTGGGTAATAATGGATCGATTGACAAAATCCGCACATTTCTTACCAGTAAGGACCACTTATACAGTAGATAAGCTGGCGGAAATCTACATTGCTGAGACTGTGAGATTACACGGAGTTCCATCGAGTATTGTATTGGACCGTGATCCAAAATTCACATCTCATTTTTGGGGAGCGCTGCATGAAGCATTGGGAACGAAACTGAAATCGAGTTCAGCTTACCATCCACAAACAGATGGACAAACCGAAAGAAAAAATCAGTCCTTGGAAGATCTATTGAGAGCATGTGTGTTAGATGATAGAGGAAACTGGGATGAGGTATTGCCATTGATTGAGTTTACTTACAACAACAGTTTTCAAGCAAGTATTGGAATGGCACCCTATGAGGCTTTATATGGACGCAAGTGTCAGACGCCTTTATGCTGGTATAAGGACGAAGAAAGTATGATTGTTGGACCTGAGATGGTGGAACAGACCACAGAGAAAATAAAAAAGGATACAAGAGAAAATGAAGATTTCACAAGATTGTCAGAAGAGTTATGCGGACAGGCGTCGCAGACCTTTGGAATTCGAGCAGGGTGATCATGTATTTCTAAGGGTCAAACCTACAACTGGAGTTGGCAGAGCTATTAAATCAAGAAAGTTGACTCCGAAATTTATTGGACCATACCAGATTACTGCACGAATTGGACCAGTGGCTTATCGGATTGCTTTACCTCCAATATTGTCCAATACTCACGACGTATTTCATGTGTCGCAGTTAAGAAAATACATCTCGGATCCGTCACATGTGATCGAACCAGACACAATTCAATTGAAGGATAACCTATCATTTGAAGTATTCCCTGTAAGAATTGAAGACAGAAAGATTAAACAGTTGAGGAACAAGGAAGTCCCACTAGTCAAAGTGATTTGGAATCCGACTACGGGAGACGCAACTTGGGAACTGTAGAGTAAGATGAGGGAACAATATCCTCAGTTGTTTATTAACGTGTAGTTTCGAGGACGAAACTAATTTAAGGGGGGTAGTAATGTAAGACCCTTAAATTTAAAAATTAAATTATGGATTTAATATTAAGTGTATTTTGAGGAATAATTGTAAAATATTTAATATATGTATATTTTGTGTAAATATATATATAAATATTTATTTTGGAGGTTGAATTAAAATTAGTGGATGAAGGATAAATTAATTTAATTAAGAGTAATCAAATTATGGGGCAATTAATTAAGGGATTATCTGCTAATTGCGACAAGACTGATTAAGTGATGGAGGGTCAAGTAATATTATACTATTAATGTGGGATGAGGTGGCACATATATGTGCCTATATATATGAAGAAGTGGCAAGAGCAAAGGCAGAAACCTTCCTTCCTCCTTACTGCATGAAACAGTAAATTTCTCCTTCCTCTTCCCATTCTGTTTCACGTTTAAAAAAAAAATAAAGAGTTGCTCAAAAGTGAGATTACTTGGAAATCCAAGCACCAAACCACCAAGTACCAAGAACAAAAGTTGTTCCTCTCCTCATTACGGAGCTAGAGAACCCACTTTGGTAGCGGCAAAAGGAAACTTCGCCGACTTTTGTCGCGAAAACGTGAACGGGAGCAGAAACGTAACAGAGGTAAAGGGCATGAAGGTGCAAACACGAGAATGGGGGTTGAATTGTGTTTGACTTAACTTGAATACTTTTCCTGTTTTAATACTTTCAAAACAAAACTTGATGTATAATTAAAACAGAGTTAGCAGCGGATAAAAATAAAAATAAAACTCACATATTTTATACTGGTTCACCGTTAACGATGCTACGTCCAGTCCCTTCGCCTTGAAGGATTTCACTAATTCAAACCTTGAATTACAACCGTGCTACTGACCCTCCAAGTCAGTCTTCTCAAATAGTCTAACAATCCTAGACTTCTTTGAGGAAAAACAACTCCTGTCTTCAGCCAATCTGACACCCCAGATTGTAGAAGAATTCACAACACTATGAATCTAATTGCTAAATACCTTGCTACCTCCTACTGACTCCCTCAGCTTGTAGACTCTACTTCGACAACTTAGATTTGACACAGTGGAAAAAAAATAACACGAGTACTTGCTTCTTGAAAGCTGAAACTCACAATTGACTTATATGAAAATTTGGGAGCGTTTGCTTTGGAAGTGTATGACTCTTTTGTGATTTTCAATTCTTGAGTATTCTGCCTTGAGCCTCCTTTTATAGATGCAGATTAGGGCCTCTTCCATTGCTTAAATTCGAGCTGAATCTTGCTGGATTCTCTGTAAAAATAACTTGACCAATTGGGCTTCATATAAATAAAAAACATATCTTCAGATTTCCTTTCAAAATAACTGGCCAATTAAATCTGTAGGTTCCTTCCCGCCACAGCTCCTGAATTCCACAACACCTCACTTTATTTTTGTAATAAATCTTTTTAATCCTTTGATCAAAATAAATTAAATTCTCCACCGTATAGATTTCCTGATTAAATTTGGACCATTGGATCTTCATGCGCTAGTCCACATCTGGACCATACTGATTGTTATGCTGTGATCCTCTGATTTCGGCCTTCCCTGGACCACACTTCCTGACCCTCTGATCTTCTGATTTCGGCCATCTTGGATGCGCACCTGATATGCTATAATCCTCTGAATTCGGCCTTTGCTGGACTATACATTCTGTCCCTCTGATTTCGGCCAACACTGGGCCATGGTCTGATTTTCTGATCTGGACCATCACTGGACCAAATAATTAATTCCGAACCACTGATCTGGAAATCTGCCCTCTGATCTGGACTAATTCTGGACTTTGGTCTGGATTAAATTGAAATTAAATCTGAACAATAAATATTTCAGTCTGGGCATTTTACCTTTGATTTTAGATCAGGTCTGGATCATTCTGGAAATCATTTCTTCTTGTCTTGACTTAGTTTCATGCCCTGAATCATGCTATCTTATTGTCTGGGTCAAATCCAGATTGATTCTCTTGTTCTAGACTCATAAACTTAGCTTCTGGTTGAGTTTGGAACAAGTCTGGGCTATTTAATTTTTCACTGCCAGGCCATCTTCTGGTCACAATAACTTCTGGAATAAAATTGATATTTGATTCCTGTTTGTCTGGAACAACTCTCCTTCTGGCAGGCTTTCCAATGGTATGATCCATGTTTCATTCTAATTTTTATTCCTTCTGATCTGGGCCATCAAAGATATCTTCTGGTCATGTTTTGACATTCCTGGAGTATCTTCTGTTCATTCCAGAATTCATTTTTCTGGAATCCTTTGATCACTGCTTCTGATTCCTTCAGTTTCTGGGGCATTTAACTTAATAATTCAAAGTACAAAATAAGTTTACATAGAGTACATTTGTAAGCATCAAAATCCTAAGTACTTAGAACCAACTTGGTTCCAACAGGGCACCTTCCACTTTCTAGTTTGCATTTTAGGGCTGTAAATGCATATTTGATGTGTGATCATATTTGAGTTTCTGTTTTGAAAAACGAAACTGTTATGCATGTTGTCATAAAATGCGAAAAATGCATTATGTTGGTGTTTTAATAATCTGTGATGTTTGTTGTCCTAGTTGTTACCTCAATGCTGTTTTGTTTGTGTGGGAATACTGGAAAATGCTTTGCATGTTGTTTTGGTTGTGTAAGAATACTGGAAAATACTTTGCATGTTGTTTTGAGAAATGATCAAAATGTAAACGTTGAAAAAAATGTCTGTTTTGTTGTGGTTGACAATCTGTTTTGGGTGGTTTAAGCAAAACTGTGAGAACAATCTGGTGTTGGTGATTCTGTTTGTTGTTGTGTTAAGAACAATCTGGTGTTGGTGATTCTATTTCTGTAATGTTGAAAAACAATCTGGTGTTGATGATGGTTTTCAAAAGAAAAGGATTTAAAATGGTGGAAGTGTTTTCTGGAAAATCTGTTGTTGATGAAAAATGTTTTGAGTTTTGTGGTTAAAGAAAAAAAAACAGTGAGGTGATTCTAGTGTTGATGATTCTGTTTTCTGTTGTGTTGTTAAAAATCTGTTGTTGATCATGTTGAGGGTGATTTTTAAAGGAGAAGGATTTAACTGGGTGAAGGTGTTTTCTGGAAAATATGTTGTTGATGAAAAACGTTTTAAGTTTTGTGATTTCAAAAGAATGGTGATTTTATTTTGGTGTTGTCTTGGTTTTTCAAAGAAAAGAATTTGAAAACGTGTTGAAGCTTTTTGTGAAATTTCACTGAATTCGAAGGTGTATTCGAATACGGCATGAGTGTATTCGAATACAGCCTGCAAAACTTCAGTTTTATTCAAATTTTTGAACTTGTATTCGATTACGAGCCTCTGTATTCGAATACAGATAAGGGATTTTTGCTTCTGACTTAGCCTCTGTATTCGGCTACGACCCTGTCGTATTCGAATACAGGACTGCAATTTTTGCCACTGTATTTGCATCTGTATTCGACTACAAGGGAGCTGTATTCGAATACAGCTTGTTTTTTTTTTCAAAAATTTCAGTTTTAAACAATGGTTTATGAACTTAAAGAGTTGGGAAAATATTGGGAAGGTTTGTGATCAATTAAAATGGTGTTTTTGAGATGGTTTGAGGTGGTGATGATGAGGTTCTGGAGTTCTTTACTGATGCTGTGAAAAATGTTGAGTTTACACTGTTGTAGCTTCTGTATTCGAATACAAGGAAGCTGTATTCGAATACAGAGTGTTGATTCTGCACTGTTTTAGCTTCTGTATTCTAATACAGATTCGTTTTTCCAGAAATCTCAGTTTTAAACATTGTTTTATGAACTTTAAGAGTTGGGGAAACATTGGGAAGACTTGTGATAAATAAAAATGGGGTTTTTGAGATAGTGTGAAGTGGTAGTGATGAGGTGCTTGAATGTTTTTAAACAATAATTACAAATTATCTTTAAAATTGAAAACTCTTAAGAAAGAAAATACAAATCTAACGGAATAAGTTAATGTTTTAAAGAATCAGATTGCAGAATTTAAAACAGAAAGTGTCATTCTTAAAACTGATATTGCAGAATTGAAAACAAAGAATGTATGCTTGAAAAACAGTTTTGCTGAACTTAAAGATGAAAGTTTAAATCTGAAAAATAATCATAATTCAACAGCAATTGAAAATACCACAAGTAATTCTGATATGCATGAACAAGTTTTCCAAGAATTTCTTGCTAATGGTATGGAAAGAAGCAAATATGCTTCAATGATTTATAGAGTTAGTAAGAATGGAAATAGAGGTATAGGATTTGAAGAAACTATAATTGAACCTAAACATGTGCTTAAACTTGTTCCCTCTGATATTGTGTGTGCTGTTTGTTACAAGAAATGTCATTCCAAAGTGTCTTGTCCTATGCTAAATACAAGGAAAACCAAGAAACTTTTCAAGACTAACAAACCTGGACCCAACCAGATTTTGGTACCAAAAGATAAAATTGTTTATGTTGCAGATGTTCTGAGCAACCAAAGTGAAACACCAGTCATGGTGCCTGGTCAATGGATGCTAGCAACATATGAACGGAAAAAGGTCTATGTTCCAACATCTACCAAACAGAAGCCAATTGACTCTGGTAGAAGAAGAACTGGTCAACACAATACCTATTAGAACCAGAACCAGAATCATAGGAGGAACAGGAAATATCAAAGAAATCAAACATATCACACAAATCAGAATAGACAGAGAAATCACTCATATCAACAAACCTAGAACTACTAGAAGAATCAGAATTATCATCAGTTCCAGAACCAGAAGAATCAGAATTATCATTAGTTCCAGAATTATCAAAGGAACCTGATATATCAGCAGAAAGAGAAGAATCAGAATCAGAATCAGGAGAGTTCTTCAAACACTCTAGTAAAATTCATCAAGACTACAAACCAGAAAGGGAATTCAAATCCCTTCATCCAAACCATCTAATCACATAACATACAGATTCAGAATTTGAAAATCAGAAACAAAAGGATTTTCAGAGTAAAACTGAAACTATTGACATAGAGGTTACATCTTGCTTTAAATACTATTATTGTTTGATATTTATGTTTAATGTGATAACAAGAAGCTTGATCTTAAAAATCAAAGCTAAATAAGTATTCTGCAGGATTTAAAACTGTCAGAGGAACCAAGTGATTCACGTGATGTGAACACTTCAACAAAAACAGTATTTCAGTGATTTCAAAAACAAGCAGAAACCACCAGAAGCATAATTAATGGTTTGGATGTATTGAGTTCATTTTTAAATTATTTGATTTGTATTATGTTATATGACAAATAGCTTGACCTGAAAAGTCAAAGCAAGATGAAACTGATGCAGGTTTACTAGAACCAGAAGCTAATACAGATCTACCAGAAGCTGATTTACTATAACCGAAAGCTGATACAGATCTACCAGAACCAAAAGCTGATGCAGGCAAAAGAACTTGAAAAAGCAGAAGATACCAGCAAGCATACGACAAGTCTTCAGAGGATAAATCTGAAGATAAGTTAGAAGAAAGAATAGATCACTCCAAGACATGGCCAGAACAATGTTAAATGATTTAAATGTTGCAAAACAATTTTGGGTTGAAGCAATCAACACTGCATGTTACATTTAGAATAGAGTATATATTAGATTTACAAGAATCAGAGAAAGTAGAAGCAGATAAACCAGCAGAACATGGAGAAGTGGAGGATACAAGCAAGTCAGAAGCATGTGACACATTTTCAAAGGATGAATCTGATCAAATCAGAACCAGTCATGAGAAATCAGAAGATAAATCTGGATGGAAATATCAATCATCTCATCCTGAAAATCTGATCATTGGAAGTGGAAGTGATTCTTTAAAAACCAGATCATCACTAAAAGCATCAGTTTGTTTGGCTTACTCTCATCGATCGAGCCTACCTCTGTTAGTGAAGCATTGGCAGATGATGGATGGATTATTGCAATGCAAGAAGAGTTAAATGAATTTAAGAGGAATGATGTTTGGGATCTAGTTCCAAGACAAGAAAAGAACATTGTTGGAACCAAGTGGGTCTTTAGGAATAAGCTAAATGAAAAAGGTGAAATTGTCAGAAACAAGGTAAGACTTGTGGCACAAGGTTATAGTTAGCAAGGAGATATTGACTACACTTAGACTTTTGCTTCAAAGGCCAGAATTTTTTGAATTAATGCAGCACGAATTTCAAATGAGTATGATGGGAGAATTTAAGTTCTTCCTAGGAATACAAATTCAGCAAAGTCAAAAAGGTATATACATTCATCAATCAAAATATACAAAAGAGCTTCTCAAGAAGTTTAAGATGAGTGATTGCAAACCTATGGCTACTCCAATGAAACCTACTTGCTCACTTGAAAAGGATGACTTAGGACAAAAAGTTGATCAAAAATCCTACAGAGGAATGATAGGATCTCTACTCTATCTCACTTCTTCGAGACCTGATATTATGTTTAGTGTATGCGTATGTGCTAGATTTCAGTTTGATCCTAGGAAATCCCATTTAACTGCCGTTAAGAGAATTCTTAGATATCTGAAAAGCACTACCAACCTCACCTTGTTTTACAAGAAAACTCCTACATACAAACTGAGTGGATACTGTGATTCTGACTATGCTGGAGATGAACTTGAAAGGAAAAGCACCAGCGGCTATTGTACCTTTTTAGGAGACAACTTGATCTCTTGGTCCAGTAAGAGACAACACACCATTGCCATGTCGACAGCAGAGGCTGAATACATTTCAACAGCTGGCTACAGTTCTCAACTACTCTAGATGAAGCATCAACTTGAAGACTACAAAATATTAGAATCCAACATACCCATCTATTGTGATAACACCTCTGCAATTTGTCTAACCAAAAACCCGATCCTACACTCAAGAGCTAAACACATAGAGATCAAACACCATTTTATCAGAGATTATGCTCAGAAAGGAGTACTCAACATTCAGTTTGTAGACACTGAACATCAATGGGCTGACATATTCACTAAACCATTATTTGAAGATAGGTTTGAATTCATCAAGAAAAACCTTAATCTTATCTTCATCCCTAACCTAATAGCTTAGTTTAATTTTTTTTTGTATGTTATTTTATTTTTCGTGTACTTTTATAATTAAAAAAAAAAAGTAAAAAAAAACAGAGGATCTCTTTTCTTCATTCAATCCTTTTTGTCTGATGACAAAGGGGGAGAAGATGTAATATTTGATAAAATATCTGAGCGAAAAGATGATGTATTTGAAAGGAGGAGAAGATGATGTATGATGTATTTGATATGATATATGGGCATTAGACTTAGGGGAGAAAATATAAAATGAAGCTTAGTCTTAGGGGGAGTCAAAGTCAAAAGAAAGAAAAAGTATTATAAAAAATACATTGTTTGTCATCATCAAAAAGGGGGAGATTGTTGGAACCAATTTGGTTCTTGCAATTAAAGTTTTGATGTTAACAAATGTATTTTATGAAAATAACATATTTGACTTAGAAGAAGAATGAAAAATGTCATCAGAAGAATAGATCAGATGATGATGTTACCAGAAGCAGAAATCAGAGGATGACGTCACCAGATGATGTCTCCAGAGGATATCGTCAGAAGAATCTGTTAGAGAAATATGCTCAAAACAGAATCTGAGAACATGCTCAAAACAGAATTGGAGCAAAAGACTGGAAAAACAAAATCTAGCTGAAAGTGTGCTCAAAACTGAAGCGGAGCAAAATGCTCAAAACAGAATTGGAGCAAAAGACTTAAGAAACATAATCTAGCTGAAAGTATGCTCAAAACAGAAGCGAAGCAAAATGCTCAAAACAGATTAATTGAAATACACTCAAGAAGTAAAGCATCAGTGAGCAAAAGACTCAAAACAGAATCTGAGCAAACTACTCCAGAATATTCTCAAAACATATTAATCGAAATACACTCCAGAAGTAAAGCATCAGTGAAGTCCTAATTTCAGCTATAAATAGAGGCTTAATGCTAGAGAATAAAGCATCGAAAAATAGAAGAACTCAAGCAAAAAATTCATAAGTATTCAAAGAGTTCAAAGGAGAGAAACACATTCTTAATAGATAAACATTTTCTAAGTGTTCTTTTCTTAGAGTGTGAAGCTGATCGTCATCATAAATTATTCAGAAGCAAACACTCTAGTTCACTTTAAGCATATTGTGAGTATCAACTTTCTAGAAGTAATTACTCAGTTCTAATTTCGATCCCTTATACTAAATCCTACAGTGTTGAAGTTTCTTCTAAAATCTGGGGTTGTCAGGTTGTTAGAAAAAGACTTAGCTTGTAGGTTTAAGGTTGTGAAGTTCCTCAAAAGTATGGGATTGTCAAACTGTTTGAGAAGACTAGGCTGGTTTAGTCAAGGTGTTGTTGTTCCTCAAAAGTCTGGGGTTGTCAGGCTGTTTGAGAAGACTTAGCTGGTTTAGTTAAGGTGTTGTTGTTCCTCAAAAGTCTGGGGTTGTCAGGCTGTTTGAGAAGACTTGGCTGGTATAGTCAAGGTGTTGTTGTTCCTCAAAAGTCTGAGGGCCTTCAGGCTGTGTGGGAAGACTGACTTGTAGGGTCAGTGGTGTTGTAATTCAAAGAAGTTTGAATTAGTGAAAAGGCCTTCTGGAGGAAGGGACTGGACGTAGCCTAGTTAACGGTGAACCAGTATAAATTGTTGTGTTATTATGTTATTATTATCCGCTGCTGAATCTAATTAGTTATATATCGAATAATTCACATTAACATTCAACAAAACAGCAAAAGAAATCAAGTTTGACAAACACAATTCAACCCCCCTTCTCGTGTTTGCACCTTCATACAGCACCTTGACTTCTTAAGTCAAGTCTTCTCCTACCAATCTGACAACCCCAGATTGTAGAAGGAATTACAACACCTTGAATCTAATTGCTAAGTAATCTACTACCCTTTCTGACTCCCTCAGATTGTAGACTCTACTTCAACAACTTAGATCTAACACAAGGGAAAGAAAAACATGAGTGCTTGCTTCTGGAAAGCTGAAACTCACAATTAACCTCACTGAAAACTCGAGTGTTTGCTTTTGGAAGTGTACGACTCTTTTGTGATTTTTCGATGCTAAAGTCTTCTGCATTGAGCCTCCTTTTATAGATGCAGATTAGGGTCTCTTCCAAGCTTAAATTCGAGTTGTATCTTGCTGGATTCTCTTGCAAAAATAACTTGTCCAATCGGGTTTCTCTTAAATAAAAAACATATATTTTTCTGCTCCAGATTGCCTTCGAAAATAACTTTGGCCAATCCTGACTTTAATTAATTCTGGAACAAATCTTTCTTCTCGCCAATAGCTTCTAAATTCCATAAGACTTCACTTTATTTTTGTATCAAATCCTTTTAATACCTTGATCAAATTTAATCACGACTCCACTGATCATGATTCAATCTGGACCATGTGATCTTCTGCTCTCGACCACATCTGGACCATACTAACTGATCTACTGTGATCCTCTGATTTCGGCCAACCCTAGACCACACTTTCTGATCTTCTGATCTCGACCACTCTGGACTTGCAATCTGATCTGCTGTGATCCTCTTATCTCGGCCAATACTTGACCACACGTTCTGATCTTCTGATCTCGGCCAACACTGGACCATATGGTCTGATCTTCTGATCTTGGCCAACACTGGGCCATATGCTTAAATCTGGACCATTGATCTGAACATCTTCCCTCTGATCTGGACCAATTATGAACTGGGTCTGGATTGAACTGAAATTAAGTCTGGACAAAGGATATTTTAATTTGGACATTTACCTTCTGATCTAGATCAGGTTTGGATTAAATCTGGATATCATTTCTTCTGGTCTGGACTTAGTTTCATACTCTGAACCATGCTACCTTTTGGTCTGGGCCAAATATTGACTAAGTCATTTGTTCTGGACCAATTATCTGAAGCTCTGGTTAAGTCTAGATCGAGTATGGACTGATTATCATTTCACTGCCAAGCTATCTTCTGGTCAGAATAACTTATGGACCAAATATGACTTTTGATTCCTTTTGGTATGGAACAAGTCTCCCTCTAGCAGGCTTCCTTCTGGTCTGGTCCAGGTCTCCTTATGGACTCAGCTTCCTTCTGATCTGGGCCAGGAAAGATATCCTCTGATGGTATTTTGACATCCTGGTGTATCCTCTGGTGCTTTCAGGATGCATCCTCTGGTACCTTCAGGATGCATTATCTGGTGACTTCTGGATGTGTATCCTCTGGTCTGATTTTATCCTTTGGTAATTCATCTTCTGCCTCTGGTGTCTTCATCTTCAGCCTCTGGAAACTTCATCTTCTGATGACATTTAATGTGATAATTTAAAGTACAAAATAAGTTTACATGTAGTGCTTTTGTAAGCATCAAAATCATAAGTACTTAGAACCAACTTGGTTCCAACAGTTTTCACTGATAAAAAATTCAAAATACTATTATATTGGAACAAATTGTCATTTATCAGATTGAAATGTCACACATGAAACAAGTTCTCACTAATAGAAATTTTAAAATAACTATCATACATGGGAGAAATTGTCACTAACGAGATTGAACTATCATACACAATACATATTTTCACTGAAAAAAATTTCAAAATAAATATCATACGCGAACAAGTTATCATTTATGAGATTGAACTATCATTACATGCAATAAGCTTTCACTGAATTTTTTTTAAAACAACTATCATACATGGAACAAATTATCACTTACGAGATTGAAGTATCATACACGAAACAAGTTCTCATTGATTAATTTTTTTTTAAAATAATTATCATACACGAGACAAGTTCTCGCGGATAAAAATTTCAAAATAACTATCACACACGAGAAAAGTTCTCACTGATTAAAAATATCAAAATGATTATCACACATTGAATAAATTCTCACCGATAAAAAAATTCAAAATGACTATCATGCACGAGACACGTTCTCTCAATTAAAAAATTTCAAAATAATTATTTTACATGAGACAAGTTGTCACTGATAAGATTGAACTATCAAACACGAGATAATTTCTCACTAATAAAAGTTTCAAAGTAACTATCGTACACGAGATAAATTGTTACTTATGAAATTAATCTATTATACAATGAACAAACTCTCTTCGATAAATATTTCAAAATAACTTTATCACTAATTAAATATTTAATAAATTTTATCTCTACAATTTCCTTATTCGTTTTTAAAAGTTTATACACATTCACTTTCTAATTAGAGCATACTATTTAAAAGGAAAATTTAAAAAAAAAAAGCATATTGTCATTAAAAAAGACATGCTATCAACCTTGCCAAACATTCCCTTAAAAATAGTTTAACCGATGAATTAAAAGACATTAAAAAAATTAAATTTAGATTGAACATTAAAGGTCAAAATTTATTCCTAAAATCTAACATAATTTAAATAATTACTAACATCAATTAAAAAAAATAATTATCGAGATTATCAAATTCATATAACCTTGCGAATAAAATAAAATAGAAGTAGACGCCATGTCGACATAACGTGTAGAATACGCGGCTTCGAAATTAAGCAACACGGGGTGCTAACCAATACATACACGGCGCTCAAAATACTGCTGACACAAAACACTCTTACTCATTAAATCAAGCCTTCCTTCCTTCCTTCATTCGAAAGTAAAAAATAGTAATCCGAATGAGAGCAACTTGTTCTTCTTCCTTTCCATTTCCAATCCCATCGCTTCTTTCCTTATTTTTCATATCCTTCGCCATCTTCACTGTTCTAGAATCTTCCGGAGACTGTTCCCAATACGATCACGCGCCAATGGCTACCAAACTCGGAGGTATCCACGATTCTCACAGCTCTCAAAACTCCGATGAAATTGAATCCCTTGCTCGATTCGCTGTCGATCAACACAACACTAAACAGGTAGGTTCCTTATTCATTCTCTTCTCTCATTTTTTTTCATTTACTTCTACGGAATTTATAGTCACTCCGTTTTACGTGCCCTTAGTTTCGTTGTTTGAGTTCCACCGAGTTTAGCTGCATCGGGGGTCATTGGGGTGCTTATAGTTGTAGTCACAGAAAAACATTAAGGGCTGTTTCTTACTCTTTTTTTTTAAATAATCATTTTTTATCCGTTTGTTACTGTAGAAATTCAGGAAGACAGAGGAAAACATTTGTATATTTTCTGTGTGTTTCAATTACGAGTAGATGCTCCTATTTATTATATAGGACTGGAGTACATAAAGACTAATTGATCCTAACATAATTACAATATCAAATTATCAATTACAGTAATGAGATAGTACTAATATATATCGTAACACCCCCCTCAAACTGAAGTGGGTGGAGCTGTGACCAACTTGAGTTTGGACACTAAAGTACGAAAGCGTCCAGGAGAATGAGGTTGTGAACAAATCAGCTGGCTGGTCAAGAGTGCCAATGGAGATAAGATGAAGTTCACTGGGAAGAAGATGATGACGAATGAAGTGACAATCAATTTCAATATGTTGACAATCAATTTCAATATGTTTGGTCCGCTATGAAAAACATCATTGTGGGCAATTTGAATGGCAATGCGATTGTCACAATAAAGATCAGTTGGTGAAGACTGAGATGTCTCTAAATCAGCTAGAAGCCAACGAAGCCACAATATCTCAGAAGTAGTATCAGCAAGAGCATGATATTCAGCTTCAGTGCTAGAACAGGCTGTCAAGGTTTGTTTCTTGCTACGCCAAGAAATAAGAGAATCTCCAAGAAAAATACAAAAACCAGTGGTGGAGCGACGATCACTAGGATCACCGGCCCAATCAGCATCAGAGTAGAATCAATGTGGATGCAGCTGAGTAGTGAAGACCATAAAACATAGTGCCCTTGATATATCGAATAATCCGGAGGACAACAGCATAATGTGTGGTACGTGGGGAAGCCATGAATTGACTAACCAGATGAACTGCATATGAGATATCTGGTCGAGTAACGGTGAGGTAAATCAAACTGCCTACGAGTTGTCGATAAAGAGTGGCATCGTCGAGCAAAGTACCATCTTGAGGAGTAAATCGAACATTGGATTCAAGAGGAGTGTGCTTGATTTTACAATTAGTGAGACCTGCTCGAGAGACAAGATCAGAAGCATACTTAGCCTGTGAGAGAAACAGGCTGTCACTCAAAGATAAGACTTCAAGCCCAAAAAAGTTACTTAATGGTCTTAGGTCCTTCATCTCAAAATGTTGACACAAGAATTGCTTGAGCTCTTCAATTCCAATGGAGTCGTCGCTAGACCCAAAGCATTGTGTTTATGTTTATGCTAGAATTGCACGGAAAGTTGGCCTCTTAAGGTGTGATTTGGTTTCTCTAAAGTTAGCTATTCACTCTAGAGGGTAAAGTAAATAATCTCATTAATTGATGAGAAAATCAACTGTTAATATTGTAACAAATCTATGATTTGTTATACAAGTGCACGGAATATCAACAAGTTCAGATTACTTACTTTTACTATTTGATTATGGGTTAGTTGCATTCCAATATTGTTTCGTCCAAATATTTGTTCATACTCGAAAACTCCTTTAATTACAGTTATGTGTGAATCCTGTGTTGTGTTGATGGGATAAATGATTGTGTTGAATCTCCTAACACATGTTTGATCCAAAATAAGGGGAATGTTAAGAAATTAGGTTGCTCACTTGTGTTTGTCGTCACATGGTTGCTCTAATGTACTTGTTTATTGATTTGCTGAGATTTGTTATTTTTATAGTCAATTTCAATCTTTCTTGTTTTGTATCGTTTCTTACGGTGAATAATGCTTTTTATGTGAGCTAAAACTGTTGACTTTTGTTGAATGGTATTGAAGAACTCACTTCTGGAGTTTGCGAGGGTGGTGAAAGCACGGGAACAGGTTGTTGCTGGTACACTGCATCATCTCACTCTTGAGGCTGTTGATGCTGATGAAAAGAAGATCTATGAGGCCAAGGTTTGGGTGAAACCCTGGTTGAACTTTAAAGAACTTCAAGAGTTCAAGCATGCTGGTGATGGTGATGCACCATCATTTACCTCTTCAGATCTTGGTGTCAAAAAGGGTATGCTATTTTCAGTAAACCATTTATGTCTTGATGTGACTATTAAGCTATTCATTAATAAGGGTGTTTGAAGGAGTGTAGTCTTGTATTGGTCATTGGTAAGTGTTCAGTACATTTGAGTGATTAAAAGCAATTTTTTAAAAATGGAACCAGATTTATCGATGGTTCAACTGCTTTAAACTGCTCGGACTGGAACAAAACCGCGATTGAACTACTCAAATAAATGAACCATAAAAAGTCTGTTCACAGTTCAACTGGTTGAACCGTCTAGTTCAGTTCGGTTTTTAGAACATTTCCGAAGGCTCGCAAATGGCCAAAACTGTTGTGCATCATATCAAATCCTTCATTGAAGTGAACTTGGAGTTGGAGTTGGTTTTGGTCAGCGAGGTAGGTGGTGAGGAGTGAGGACTAATCAATGGACGAATTCATAAAGTTAGGAAAGATAAAAAAATTAGGCGGTTTCATGTCTTATGGGAATGCATGATCTCATATTTAGTGCCACATCACAATGTGAATTTATTGAGTTTTCTTTACTTTGGACTTGTGTTTACTGTTATTTATCCATGGGCGGTCTGGATTGAAAATGTAGAAAAGGCTTGTAGGAGTGAGGTCTGATTTTTATTCTGGATTTAAGTAAAAAGGACAATCTAGCCGTTATAATCATAGTCGTTGACTGATAATTGGTGTATAAAGCTTGCGACATTGCTTATGGTTGCTTCATTTCTCCTGTATTTCTTGTTGAACATTTGATCTGAAGGTGTTTGCTTATACTGTTTTCTGCTGTTCTGCTTTTGTTATCAGATGGCCACAAGCCTGGGTGGCAGTCTGTGCCAACACACGACCCTCAAGTTCAGGATGCAGCAAATCATGCTATTAAGACCATCCAGCAGAGGTCCAATTCACTAGTGCCCTATGAGCTCCATGAGGTTGTTGATGCAAAGGCTGAGGTTAGTGCCTTATGTTGTTTTGTTAGTTTGTAAAACTGGTTTTGAAATGTTACATGGCTGAGTTGAGTTGTTGGCTGTAATTTGATGTTTATATTTTCAGCACTAGAAAAATATCATATAGGAGGTCTCCTTTGTTTCAAATTTTATAAAAAAAAAATTTAAGTGAAAATTAGCTGAAAACAAGAAACAAAAATAAGCTGTCTTCACCTTTTATACAACTTTGAAAATAGAAAACATAGAGAATATAAGGTGATATTTTTGTAATTAAAATTTCAAAGTGAAAACCATAAATAAAAAGAAGAACATTTACTCAAACTAAATACGCCCTAAAATTTCTTCTAGTTTGTAAGAAAAGCACTTGAGTGAGTTGAGCTAATATATTTACCTATCAATAGTCCTAAAAAATAATGCAGAGTGTATAATTAGCATTTCTCTATTTGTTGAGTAGCAATGTGTTCTTGCTGTTAGGACATTGCTCCCCAAGTTATGGGGTTTAGTTTTATTTTGAAGAAGCAAAAAAGATATGGAGTTTAGTGATGAAAAATCTTAGAAAGAAAATCTTATAAGCTTCTTGATTCATCATCACTGATGGATGTCTAAATTGTTGTCCAGGTTATCGACGATGTTGCCAAGTTTAATTTGCTTCTCAAGCTCAAGCGGGGAGCGAAGGAAGAGAAGTTCAAGGTAGAGGTGCACAAGAATAACGAAGGGAGTTTCCATCTTAATCAGATGGAAGCAGATCATTCCTAAACCTGATCTGAAGCTTGGTCAGATCATTCCTAAACCTGATCTGAAGCTTGGTCGCCATAGCAATATAGGCTCTCCCGGGCCCTAAATTTGCACCGTTTTATATATGAAATGTATAACTCACATAACTAGTACTTTTTAGATATTGCTCTCGTTATATATGTGTGTGAAAACAATCATTTCTGTACCAGTGCTTGCCCCTTTCTTTATGCCTTGGTCACTAATTCTTGTTTTGCAACTTGTGATGGGTTCATTTAACAAGGAAACCCATAATCTTAGTTACATTGTGATTTTGTTTTTTACCAGGGATGACAATGGGTAAGGAAAACTATTGGGATGCTTGTACCAACCAATTACATGGGTATAGAAGGACAAATAGTTGAGATTTCCAAAATAATAGAATTCAAGAGAGCAAATATGTGTCTATATAGGGATATGAAACTCGAATAAATGAAGTTTTCTTAAATGATTAGATGCTGTAGAACGGGGAATAATATTTGAATATTATTTCGAAGAGTAAAAAAGAGTACAATTATTGAACTGTTTAAATAGACTATGTTATACTTAATGGGCTTAATTAATGTGCTAAATAAATTTTGTAAAAATATTTACTCAATATAAAAAATATACAACACTCCTAGTTTGCAAGTAAGGTGGTTGAATCTTTTATTTGTGAGATGATGTTTAGAAAGAATGTAGGTTGTAGTTATCAATCTACTATCCAACTTCTCTTTGTTGAAATGTTGATCTATCTCAACATATTTTGTTACACTATGCTGAACGAGCTTATGAGCAATACTAATGATCAATTGACTGTCACAAAACTTTATAGGACCTACACACTTTCTCTTTAAATCTTATAGTACAAGTTTCATCCATAACAACTCACAAATTCCTATTGTCATAGCTCTAAATTATGCTTTAGCGCTTGAAAGAGCAATTACGCTTTGCTTTCTCTTTGAGCAGTTGTCTCTTAGTAAAATAATCTCCTATAATACAATTAGTTTTTCTCCTTGTGAATATTTGAAGAATAAAGTGTGATCTTCTTGGCTTTACTTATTGTCCAAGCAAACCACTGCCTTTGTGAATCTTTCAAACCATGTATGAGGGGATTGCTTTAGTCCATATAAGGTCTTCTTCAATCAAAACACCTTGTTAGCTCTACTTGTGAGATCAAATCCTTGGGGAATCTCCGTATACATCTCTTTCTCTAAGTCTCCATGCAAGAAAACATTTTTGACATTAAATTGGCGCAATTCTCATCCAAAATGGGCAACAAGAGATAGTAAGATTTGAACAGTATTCATGTTTGCAACTAAAGCAAATGTCTCCTCATAACTAATGCCAAATGTCCGAGTATATTTTTTTGCCACTAGTCTTGCCTTGTAACGATCAATGGTTCCATCTAATTTGTGTTTTACTGTATAAATCCACTTTTACCCAACTGACTTCTTGCCTCATTGACTCTCAACAATTTCCCAAGTTCCATTTTTCTCAAGTACATTCATTTCATCATTCATAGCTTGGATTCAATATTTATCTTGCAATAGTTTTTGAATAGATGATGAGATTCTCACAAAGTCTACACTCTAATAAAAACCTGATACCATGGGGAAATATTTTTGGAGGAGACAAATTGATAAATATGATATCTATGTTGAAAGGCGCAAAATCTTGTATCCTTTCTTAAAGCAACAAGTAAATCATCTAGATTAGTATTACAAGTATAAAAAATATGAGAATCACCAATAAAGGGATCATTTTCAGTACTTACCTCCGACATAGGCGATTGAAGTTGTTTATGGAGCATGTCAAATTTACTTCTTCTTTTATAAACAAGAATCGACTTACTAGCTTGTCTTCAACTGGTGCTAAAGGTGTCGATTCCTGCATAATAGAAGAAAAAGGAGGAACTGAAACATAAGGAGACTTAGGAACATGTGTCTCAGGACTAGGAGATGAAATAGGTGACTCAATCAAAAATAGTACTAGGAGATGGAACAAAAATGAGTGTTTCAGAAAAGCTAGGATGAAGGACCATAAACTCAAACTCAGATTCCAAGTCGTTCATGTTCTCCCCCTGAAGCTAAGGACAAATAAAGTAAGAAACATTTTCATGAAAGGTTACAACTTTAGAAACAAGTACTTACAAGGAGGATAACTCACAAAGACACATCTAACTGCACGAGAATATGACTTAGTTCAGTGTTTCTTATGAACATGGGCAAAATCAACAAATACAAATACTTGAGCCTAAAAACTCTACATGATAGAAATAGAAGGAAAACGTGAGGTCATAAATTGAACTGAACTAACATTACCTAAAACATGAGATAACACAAGATTAATTAGATAGGTAGCTATCAATATTACTTTACCCCTATATGATTTTGGGATAGACATTTGGAAGAGAAAAGTTTGAGAAACTTAAAGTAGGCGAGTATTTTTCTTTTCTGCAACCCCAATTGGGTGTCAACACATGTGAATTCACGAATAATCCCTTGTTTACTATTAAAACTTGAAATGCTATGATTGACATATTTCTTGCCATTTTCAGAACATAATCCTTTAATCTCTTTTCTAAATTGTGTTTCTACCATATGATAAAATTGAATGAACTCTTGAGATACTTCTGATTTATTCTTCATCAATTAAGTCATGTTACTCGAGTATAATAATCAATAAAACAAACAACCATCTTGCACGAAAAATATTAGAAGAGGGCAAGTTCCCAAACATTAGAATGAATCAGATCAAATGGTTCAACACTTTTAGTAGGACTAGAAGGAAAAGTAACACGATGGTGCTTAGAATGCTGAAAAATATCACATTTAAATGACTCAACATATTGCTATATAAACAAAGACCCCATCAAGGAAAAAGGAGGATTACCAAGGCGCTTGTGCTGAAGACATATTTGTGAGGCACGAGAGTTAAAATTTGACTGAGGCTGAAACGCAGAAGACAACACCTTATGACCAGTTCGCGCGTCAAACAAACAGGATAACCATCCCTATTCCTTAGCAACTCCTATTGTCTTCTCCGTTGCAAGATCCTAAAATGTACAATGAGAATTAAAAAAATTATTGCACTGTTTTGTCCGAGTAAGCTTAGTGTGGGACCATGAAACACATCTCATGATTAAAAATATAGTTGAAGCTCAATATTCCCAGAGCCAACGACACAAGTGTGAGTGCCATCAACAACAGTAATGTAATGAATATTGGAAGGGGAGGTATATGAAGAAAACACTTATGACTGAAATGTCGTGAAAAATCTTTGATCACTCATTTTCAGATGAGTAACACAAGAACTAGTGTCAACTTATGCCATTAGAAAGAAAATGAAACAAGCACTAGAAAAAATAGAAGTTAAACATGTATGACTGTCAGCCAAAGGCAGATATAAAATCGAACATAAGTTTTATTTTTTTTGTCAAAAATCTAAACCACACCAAGTTATTACGCCTTGAGTTGAGTTTGTGACCATTCAAATATTTCTTTACAAATAATTTTTTTTCGACAAAGATTTCAAATGGATGTTTGGAGGAAAGAGGCTTCTTGAGAAGAGATAAAAAATAAATGAGCATTGGGAATTCAATTAGTGCTGCCGGAAGATAAAAGAAAATTAAAGAGGTTCGTTTTCATATTTCACATATGGAGAGAGAAGAATATAATACTAAAAGGTGATAAAGGTGCATTGGAAATAAATATTGAATTTCAAATAAAAGAACTTTACCATGCATGTGTTATTAAACGTGTAAATTGATTGAAATATGTGTTGCAATTAAATTATGTGACTTACTATAAATATTAATTATATTAAAAGATGAAATATTAATTGCATTAAAGGTGAAATATATAACACATTTGAGTTGAGTGAATAAGTAACAAAAGAACACTTGTAACAAAAGTAAAAGAGTTGAAAAATTTCCAAAATATCTTTCATTGTTTAGGTTCGAAAGTAGAAATTTAATACTTAATTCACTTTATAGTTATTGAAATTAATTAAAATAAGTTTTATGCAAAATATATTATTAATTACATTTTTTGAGCTTTTAAAAAGCTTATTTTAAGTGCAGTGGTCCATTGAACTTATTAGAGGAAATTTTTTTTTATATATATATATATAAAAAGAATAAAATTCAATTTATTAAAAATCAAATGATCAATACATGTTAGAATATCAAAATAAAAATCAGAGTTGACATACCCTAAACCCTAAACTCTCTCCCTTAGCAAACTCCACATGAGAGTTATTGCAAATAACATCAAGGAGGGACTTACATTAAGCAAGAATGAACCTAACTCCAATATATCCTCGTAGGAAATATTAATGACATCTACTACTATCTTTAAATCCATAGAAACCACAATATTATTGAACCCAACTCAATTATCCACTCCATAGAAGCTAGAAGTCTCATAGTTTCACCAACATTACCTGAAACATCAAGTTGGATCCAAATTGTTTTGGCTCTAGTGAAAAGAGCCACTCCATCCCTCATACAAGGGCCAATCCTCGTCCTACTATGTACTAGCGATAATGAAACATTGATGTTGCATTTTATGAACCACGTAGTAGATGGCTGCCACCAATGCCTATACTAGGCATGCAAGACACCACCCTCAAACCAATATTAGTTCGAGCAGCGTTCCACTCATTCAGTTGGTTTTTACCATAAAAAAAATCTCAGTAGGCCACTCATCTTTATGATCCCACACAAAGTCCTTACTGCTCCACAAACTCCACGTCATCATAGCAAGCATACTGCCCTTATCCTTAGGCAGTCCATTCAGAAGATTGAATAGAATTTCCCTGAAATCATACCCTGACTGAACCAAATGATCAATTAGGTCACACAAACTAGAAGCACACCAAACTACACTACTTTTCCTACATAAGAGCAAGATATAATCAACAATCTCAACCTCTCTATTGCACCACAAATACAAGTTCACCACTTGAACATATTTATCACACAGTCTAGATGGAGTTAGAACAAAATTGCAAACTACCTGTCACACAAAGTTCTTCACCTTTGGTGATACCTCCAAACTCTACTACTTGACGCTATACACAAAGTTCTTCAGTCCTACAAAAACAATAGGCATACATGACGCTATAAAGGTCATGCTCATTTAGTCTCCACACGCACACATCATCCATCATGACATAAAAAGTATGAGTCCTTAAGACATCATCTATAGATTGAGGCAATAAAAAGTGGTGAGAGTATTCACATTCCACTTTTTAGGATTGGTTAACAAAAGATTATGCATCTTCAAATAAGGACATATAGGAATAAGACTAGAAGACTTAGCAAACTAACCATTAGTTAGCCAATTATCAGGGAGCACATTAATATTCTCTCCATTACCTATTGACCACCCGTTACCTTGCTTAACAACACATTTTATTTCAAATAAACTTTGCCACGATAGCTCAAGTTGTTGTCTGTGTTCGAATCCAACAGCGCGCAACGAGGAAAATACTAAGTTTATAAAGTTCGACTAAAAGAGAATTTGAATGCAACAACACACACTAAATTTGTTTACAAGGCAAAAAAATATTAAATGTATAAAAGTTTTCGAAACCCGTCCCTGGGTCCTTTGCCATAGCCAATTTATCCCACGATAACCACTTAATACCTTTACTCCACAAGCTACCATTACCCCATCAAAATTAATTCATTTCCTTTTCAATCTCATCCTCCGCTAAAGAATAATAAGAAATAAACTTATAAAGTACATAGGAATAAATTATAAAATTAGCTTTATCATCACCCTTTTTTTTGTTTACGAAAGAGATCTATCTCCCCAAGAGGACATAAGGTGGAAAAGTTTTATTGACAAAAAAGTGAATACAACATATACCAAATTTATTTATGCAACAAAAAAATATTAAAAAGTATAAAGGTTTTCGAAACTCATCCATTGGTCCTTCTTTGTCATTGTCAATTTATCTCACGATAACTACTAAATATATTTACTCCACAAGCTACCATTATCCCAACAAAATGAATTCGTTGTCTTTCAATCTCATCCTCTACTGAAAAATAATAAGAAATAAACTCATAAAATAAATTAGAATAAATTATAAAATTGGCTTTACCATCACCCCTTTTTCGATTTTTGAAGGAGATCTACCTCCCCAAGAAGAGATAAAGTAGATACATTTTATTGACAAAAAAAAAACACATTTTATTGAGGATAAAAACTATCGAAAGTAATTACTATCATGGACATGTAAGGCGAGTAAGATCTCGCCCAACACTCCATATTAAATTGTGTAATATTTACAATGGTTTAAAAAACTTCAAATTTTTACTATTAACCCATTTACTCTTGTACTTTTAAATATTATTTAGAATATCGGAATATTCAAAACTTAACACACGGTAATTCTTTTCTCTTTTCTTGTTGTTGCATGCTTGATAAGGTTTGACTTTTGAGCCACTAATAGAAGCAGAATGCGCATTGAAAATTTTGCTTTGCCTAAGGCCCCAAAAAGTCTATACACGTCTTGGCTACCGACTTCAATTGTAAATTCATATTCAATCTCTTTTCTCTTAATCCAAAAAATAATATATATTTCAATCTAACTTAAAATAGTTTGAATCGATCCAATAACATAATTTAGATAAGTTCGAATTTGAATTACATATCTTCTTTATATTTCTAATGTGTGCGAGTTTCTGTGCTAACCTCTTAAAAAACATTTGAATTGAATTAGTTTTCAGATTTTGTTTTGTTTTTTAGAAAACAATATAAGAATAAACCTTATTATATATAAGTATGTATGATAAAAATCTACTGAATACTATCATATACTACCTCTGTTTTTATATATAAAACTTCGTTGACTAAATTACGAGAACTAAGAAAATTAATTGTAGTATGAAATTTATTGAAAATTTGAATTGTTTTACTAATTTACCCTTGAAGAGAGATAATTAATATATATTTTTATTATAGCATTTTATTAAAGATTGCATAAAAAGATGTAGGATAATTAAGAATAAGTTAGTAAAGAAACGTTTAATGCAATTGAAAAATTGACAAGGTCTTATTTTTGAAAATTGTACACTCATCTTGTATAATTAAATTTTTATACACTCAAAACATTAGTAATTGAGATTTTCATTTATTTTGAAAAATAGAGAGAATCCATACTCTTTATAAAAAAGGACAAAAAATAAATATAAAAAATGTGTTTTATATTTAGAGATGCCGGTAATATCTCATTCTACAAATCTTCTTATCTTATAAATTTAAAATTAATGATTCATTTCACATTCAACTAATAGAGACTTGGTTGTAAGTGCATCAAATCATTCTAGCAAAATAACCAAGTGGTTATTTATAACAATAAATAAATAAATAAAGGGTTTCAATGAAAGACAAATCATCGGAAAAAATAGAATTTCAACCATAACAATTCTTAATCAAACTTTAATAACTTCCCTTTCCTCCAAAAAACTAAGGGGTTTAGATAAAAAAAAAAGTCACTTTAGCAAAATGAACGATATTCCCAATATTAGTATGGACCTCTATCATATTTATTAAATTTAGTTCCTTTATATTGGTTCAGTATCATGTCAAAAGACAATTAGTTTGACAAATTTGTTCACTACTTGAAAACAAAAAGATATGCATACTAATATTTAGCTTCCATCTTTGAAAATAAATAACAACCATGCAGGATCATTACAACTAAAACTGGAATAAATAGTAATGTAGTTACTTGCAAATTCCAATATACTAGTTTTGGATGCATAAAATTTACTACATATGGAATTCTAATAATATACACTACAAGACCTAAAAGTACACCGACCTAAGTGGTTAAGGGAAAGATACATCAGCTACAGAGAACATGTGCTAACATAAACAAACCAGATTGAACAAAAGGACATTCAGAACCTTTCTTTTTTTCAGTCAACATAAGACATGTTATGACAAATCACAGCACTAGTATATACTTGTTGTTCTACACTTATAATGAGCTTTTTTTAGCTAATCTAATCTCCCCCCAAAAGACTACACAATTTACCCTTCCTCGTCATAATCTTCATCATCCTCTTCCATTCGCGTACCAAGCTGTGCAAGCTGCATCGAATCGATGGCCATCTTGTCCACCTCAGAAAGGGACCAGCCCGGCATTTCTTCATGATTTCTGTCGTCTATAGGAGGTGGTTCAGACAATGAGGGATTAGCGGCTGTGGGAGCGGGATTAGCGGCTGTGGGAGTGGGATTTGCGGCTGTGGGAGCAGGATTAGCAACTGCGCTGGCCTTTTTGTTGTCGGTTTCGGTCATATTGGCATTCAGATCGATGTTAAGGAGTGAGTCGGAATTTTCAACAGGAGCAACAATATTCTCCTTTGGTAATTCCTCTTTCGACTCCGAGTGAGTCAAGCCATCATGTATAGCCTCCACATTTGTATCTGTAGTATGCTGGCTAACTTGCTGAACAGACGGAAAGGGTTCAGATTCAGTCTCCACAGGATGTCCCTCTCTTAGTGTAGCTCGAGATCCTCGACCTCGACCACGGCCTCTTCCTCTACCTCGGCCTCTACCCCTACCAGTAGGGCTAGTGTGGCTCAACTCAACCTGGAATAAAAGAAAAACAACATTGACCAAACAAGATATAAAATCACTATTTCAAAAATAAAGGGACTGCTAGACAAATAGTGCCAATTGATGCTGATTACACAGTGCTGAGCAGTGTTTAAGAAATTAAAAAGCAGGGCTTTCACAATAATAAGGAAAATTACAATTACCATCTTGCCCCTCTTAGCTTCTTCATCACTGTCATTACAATCATCACCTATAGCTTTTCTGGAAACATGGTTTAAGTGCATTAATAACTACTACATGTATATCAGAAAGGTAAGAAAGACAAAAGAGTTAAAAAATATTTGACTTCGAACCTTCTTTTTGAAATGGCCTGATCGTCAGCAGCACCAGCATCAGTATGGCCATGACCATGGCCGTAGTCGGGAACCTTGCTGACTACATCCTTCAGAAAGTCAAAGACATTATAGCTTTGTACACAATGTTTTCTGCAGTTTACGTTTGACACTTGTTAGACTTAATTTTAAAGTTATTAGAAGATAAAAAATGAGCTCAGAAGGAAGGCATGGAAAAGTTATAATACTCAAATAGGATCTGAATATTTAGGTCTTGATTGTATTCCATTTTCAGATGTTCAATAAAAGAAATCAAATCAAATTGTTTAAAAAAGGCAAACATTTAGAAGGAAAGACAGAATAAAGTATAAACAATTACCTTCCTTTGTTGTAGATGATAATCTTTACAAAATAATCACACTAAATGTTACTTTTATTATGCATTACATCAATGACCATTGATTACTAGTTAAGAGTTTATTAGCTTATAACAATAAATCATAGAGCATCGAGGAATTAGACAACTGAGCGCAAGTGAAACCCTAGTCCCTGGTGCTTCCATATATAATTCCTCTAGGCATCGAACTCTTTGTTTAATTTCAATTAAATTCATCCTACCAAACTGACTGTAAAAAAATTCTAGATAACACATGTTTTACAAATTTAGTAATTGTCAAATAATTTTTGCGGGAATGGTATTTCAGAGTTGGTACATTAATACTATATTACTTGTGAGATAAGGTACTTCACACTTACAAAAGAATTGATTTTTAAATCATAGTTTAAAACATGTTTATTATTGAGACATTATTCTACTTTCTTGAGTTAGTTCTGACTCAAAAAAATGGGAAATCAGAGAAAAGTAATATAGAGCATAATATACTTACAAATGCAATGAATTCATGGTTTTTGCTCCTCTTTGAAGAGTAATTTCATAAGTACGGTCACAAAGATCTTGCAGAAATAGCTCTAGAGCTTTAGCTGCAATGCATTTACGAGTTAATGTCAACAAAACAAACAAGCAGCAGCTTAAAGTTCACAACATAGTAAATTAAAGAAACTCACAAACTAAAACAGGCACAGCCAGTGCTATCTTTCCAACGTCCTCGTCCGCTTGCATTATCTTCTTTATCCGAGCCTGCAAATTTTAAGTTTCTATCGTGTATCAAATAGAGTTCTTTTACAAGAGCACACTACTTATAAAATGGGTTTTAAGACAACAAATATTTTAACAATGCCAACTGAAATGGATAATTCAAAATAATTGGTTCATTACAAAGCAAACAATAGAAAGTTGAAGAGCTATACTTAGGCCATGTTTGGATAAACAACTTAATTAAGCACTACTAGCATAATTGGTTAACATATATGTACAGAAGTACTTATGTATAAGCTAGTTCTACAACAAAAGATAAAATAAAGTCAAACTGTTTTTATATAAGCTATAAGTTGTTTTCATAAACTATCCTAAAAAGCTCATGGACATATCATAAACTCTTTCCATAATCTCCCCAAACAGTCTAACAAGTTCTTATGCAAGTATATAAGCTCAAATACCTAATTTAAAACCAGAAAACATAAACTCATCATAATTCTCCACACTTATCAGAAATCTCAACTAATGCATTCATCAATTAATTCAAAATCACATAATCCAATCAAATTCAAAATAGAACCCAAACTAACCCAAGCAGCCACACAAAAAGTAACATCACACAACTCCATAAAACAAAATAAAAATCCAATAATCAAACAACATAAAACAAAAAAAGTTGCACAAATTAGGTTAAATTTTAATTAATGTCAATTACCACTTACCAAATAAAATCAGCTAAAAAACATATTTTTAGAAGAAAAAGAAAACCACATAACCAAAATCATCAATTTAACTTTAAAACAGCATAAAACAACAAAAAAGATCAAAACTTTAGAAAGAGAAAGGGAAAATACTCACAGCAGGAAAACGGGTATCGAGCTTCTTCTTCATGGTAACAGAGATTCGAAAGAAACAGTGAGCAGCAAGATCAAATGAAGCAGAAGAAGGAGACCCAGAAAGTGAAATCGAAAGCTTTGAAGAGAAAAAGTGCTCCTAATGTCAACGCTATGAGATCAACGAGACCCATTTCAGATCCAAAGGTACAAACTCAACTCCATCATCTCTCAGATTCGTTCAAACGTAATGTGCTAAGGTTTGTGAGAGTTACACGTCGGTTACGGAAGTTTGTGTGACAGCCCAATAGTTTAAGAGCATCGAGGCATTCAAGTTATATAGAAATGAGAAGTGGGAAGTGTGTATAAAAGGAGGAATCATGTGGATGACGTCTTCTTATGTCGTGTTTGGGAATATATTGGTGTAAGTTGAATTAGATTCTATCCATTTTCATTTTTTTTCATTATCAAAGTTTTGGAAATATAAAATACAACGTGATATTTAATAGACTTAAACATTTTCATACATCCTAAAATTCTTTAAAATTATAGTAATAAAATGGATAAACGAAAATAGAAAATAGAGAATTGAGAAAATCTTAACTTGTGTAAATTGTATATATTGTATTCTTTTAATTCTAAAACGAGTGATTAATTTGTATAAAAATTATTTAAAATGAATAATTTTTTTTAATTTAATATATTTTATTATACATTTATGATATTATTTATAAAAAAACTACATTAAAATTAGCCCAACACAAATCAAGGAGCAATTTGGTAGTAATACGGAGAAAATTGGATTTTATATCCCCACACTTTAACTTATACCCTCAAAATATAAAAATTTAAAATTATCCATTTGAATTTCATTCCATTCACGGTTAAAAAAAATTATTCCAAAATCTACCCCCAACCAAATTTCTGGTACGTAAATTTTTTTTTAAAAAATCCATTACGAAAATTGGTAGTACAAATAACATACTTTAAATTTCATTTCGCCAAATTTTCGACAGTATAAACTACCAGAAATTTGGTGTCATGAAAGTTGCGGTATGTTATTTGTACTACAGAAAATTTAGCAAAACGAAATTTTCGGTAGTTATATTTACCGGAAATTTGAAATGACTGATAGTTACCTAATCGGAAATTTGAAATTTCTGGTGTGTATAATTTTTTTTGCTTTTATTTTTATTTTTATTTTTTTTGCTATTTTTTAATATTTTTTTCAATTAGGGATGTCATCTGAATCATAAGTCAATTTCGATCTCTTTTAGTTGATAACAGATATTCAATTTTGTCGGCCAACCTCTCTTGTCCATGATATTACTGCTTCCCGTGACTCAAAAATTTGATTAGTTATGAATGATTCAGTCAAATCTATACATAATGGTGGTGTTTTCTTCATCCCTAATTGAATAAAATAATTAAAAAAAAAGCAAAAAAAAATTTAAAAAAATATTATATATTTTTCTGAAAAAAATTTAACTACCACCATTTTGGCCCAGTTCTTACTGGGCTCTATAATGGCCCATGTGGCTAAGACTTTCGCAACTTGATTCATTACTCTCTTAACACAAGAAAAAGGAAATTTTATTTTGTATCCTCGGCAAGGATACTTTGCTATTATACCTATACTCCTGCAATATTTTTAAAATATCAACTTTATTCTTGCTTTTTTTTAATATGTTACGAACTCAAATTCACCTTTTTTTTATCATTTAAAGGTTTTTGGCTCAATCAATTTAAGTTTTTCGGTATACAAATTTTTTTCTGAAACTGCTAGTAATTTTTTTATAAATTTTCCGGTATAGAAATTTGAAAAAGTGTGTATCAAAAACTTTAAAAAAAAATTTCGGTATAAAAAATTTGAAAAAGTGTGTACCAGATACTCTTATAAAAGTTTTCCGGTACAGAAGTTTGAAAACGTAAACTATCGAAAAAAATTTCACAAGTTTTCTGGTAAACTCTTCTATACCAAAAAACTTGTGAAAAAGTTTTCCGTTACAGACATTTATTTTTTATTTATTTTTAATTATGGATTTTATAGTTAAAGATGAAAGGTGGATTTTCAATGCCAGATATTGCACCAGGTTAGAAGAAATTTCGCACCTATGAGACAACTTCTTGGTTAATAGCAAAAACAGGACGTCTACAACAATGATATATTTATTAGTCCATATGACACATGTTACACAAGATCCACCGAAAAAGTTTCAATTTTTTTCGATAAAAAATGATTTACAAATTTTTTTTATTTTATTCTTAAAATTTTTTTAATTTGAAAAAAAATCGATTTTGTTACAAAATTTTTGAGAAAAAAATGTTCTAGATTTTTTGAAGAAAAATAAATTTTGAAATTTTTTCAAAAACAAATCTCAATTAACCAAATATTTGGCCTATGAGCCTCCTCACTTAAGCCCATAAAAAATAATAAAATAATGGGTTAGAGCTTTAAAAACTTTATTTTAATAGGGGCATAATATTAGGAGTTTAGTAGGAGATTTTTTAAGGGGGCTTCGGACTTTGGGGCATTATTGACAACTTTGAAATAGAAAAATTGATTTACAAGGAAGGGAGATTTGAATTGTAAATCTCCTTTTTTAAAATTTCTTGAAAAACTTAAGATTTGAACTCAAGAATGTTCTTGGTTAAGAAAGTAGATAAACGGAGAACGTTCTTGATTAGTAAAAATCAGAAAAACAGTTTGTGTTTTTAGCTCTAAAATCAATCAAACTTAATAAAAAGATAAGGGATAAGAGATACCACACAAGAATATATCCTGGTTCACCCAACTTGGGCTACGTCCAGTCCTCACAATTGTGAGATTGTTCACTAAGTGTTTAAAGCAAGAACCTTCCTGATTTACAACACCTAGTCTAGATCAATCTTGATCTGTTTTCAATCTGTGTTCTTTCCACCCAGAAAGATACACAATCAGTCTCCCTATCAATCTTTAGATAGGAGTTTACACTTCACCTTTTAACCATAAAAGGATTTCTTACAATCTACTCAAACTATACTCAACACTGATAGTTTTGAGTTTTTTTTACACAATGATAATGAGATTGTTTGTTTAGAATCTGAGTTATCCCAACTCGTGTTTGAGATTAGATTCTTTACAAGAGGTTCAAACTAAGTATAACAATGTATTGGACTAAAAAACAGAATTAGCTCTCTTGTGAATTTGGAGAATTTCAAGTATGTGAGTGAATGATTTCTTCAATTGATTAGCACTTGAACTTCTTCGTTTTCCTTGTGCATTGGCCTTCAGATTTATGCTTTACTATGCTGATTTCTTTGCTTTTCTTGGAACCTATCTTTGGATTAATACACTCAAAAGCACATGTTAAATTAACATAACATTTAGAATCATAATTAACGATCTTAATTAACCTATGTTTATTTTCATCCAAACATTAAAATGAGAGTTAGTCTTAACAAGCTCTAGCTACAACAATAAAATTTTCGTTCTCGTCATGCGCAATCAAACCAATTACCCCGTTTCCATTTCCATCTAGATGTGCTTCGATGTTTATCTTGATGAATTCTCTAAGGGGCCTTACCCATTTCACCGGAGCAGTTGACCGATGAGTAGGAGTCGGATTTCTAGTCAAATGTTCATTCATGGCCGCCTCACGAGCTTCGTGCAGTGCTATGTATTAGAACCAAGTTGGTTTGAAGAACAATGATCCTTAATTGTTTTAATGATAACAAAAAAATTATTTTTGGAACATTTTATTGTGATAATAATTTATTTAAGTGTGCAGATTTGATCTTGTCACGAGATTTTATTGTGATAATAACATTTTATCTTGTCACGAGATTTAAGTGTATTTATGTTGCATCCTTTGATGAATAAACAAGCTAAACAAAACAGTTACGACAATACTCTGTAACATCTGTTGAAGTGTAATTGATTTTAAAAAGCTCGTTCTCAACGTACATCTGCTGAATCCTCTAATACAAGTTCACTCTGGTGATTCTGTGTTTGATAATCTTGGCATCCAATTTGACCTCTGATGAAGTCAATACTTTGATAAAGTCAACGCTATGATAAGAAGTCTATGCTCCAACAAACTTTGCATATCATAATAGATTTATCCTCTGATTCAATAAGGGTTTGAACAAGCGTTAGTGCTGATTCAAAATCTTTGAAGATTTGATACGAGCTATTAATTCACATGCTGATTTCATGATATCACATTAACAGTTAGAAACCCTAATGGACTAAACGATTCTCGATAAAAAGATTTGTGATTGTCATTAAGAACAAAGACACCAACAACGAAAAACTAGAGAAGCACTTATGTCATTACAACCTCTTGAAAATCTCTTGTATTAGCTCTAAGTGCTGAGAAACCTATGAAATCTTCTAAAAGCAAAAATATGTGTAAACACTCTTGTGTGAGAGCTCATTCCAAACCCAATCTAAACACTTTGTATCTTGTCCAAGTAGCGGTTGTTGTCCTCAACAACTTGACCACACTAAGTTAAAAGGTTGAGAAGACTTGAACACAATCAGTTGACTAGAAGATGTTTAGTGAACTTTGTGATTCCATTGGTGAATAGTGGATTGAATCCTTTTGTGTGAAAGGATTGGATGTAGCTACTGTGTTTGTGGTGAACTATGATAAATTGGCTTGTCTTTCTTCCCTTATCTATTTACTTATTGTGTTACTCATTCTTGTTTTCATCATCATAAGTTTTTAAAATGATTTTAAATTAAGTTTTCTTCGAAACAAAACAGAATTCAAACCCTTTTCTTGTGTTTTTCTTTCTATAATTGGCATCAGAGCACAATCTCAAGGTGGAACACTTAACAATGTGTGAGTAAAGATCTTGTTATTATGACTAACTCTTATGATGAAGCTAAAGGTGGAAATGTTAGTAGGCCTACCTTGTTTGATGAGGAAAGATTTGAGTATTGGAAGGACCGATTGAGAAATTTCTATTGTTTAAGAAACACAAGAAAGAGGGGTTGAATTGTGTTTACTATTTTTTAAAACTGTTTCTAGAGGCTAAAACTGAAGTAAATAAATAGAATAAACAAGATCAAATAGAATGCAAAGACACAACAATTTATCCTAGTTCACTACTAATTTAGTAGCTACGTCCAGTCCCTTCATATTGAAGGATTTAATCCACTAAATACACTGAATCAGAACTTACACTTGAACACTAGTTAGTCACAATGACTGTGATCAATCATCTCACCTCCAACTTAGTACTATGAAGTTGTTGAGAAAGGGCAACCACTACTGGACTAAATTATAAGTTCGATCAATGTCTTCTCAACTTTTAGCTTAGTACTGTCAAGCCGTTGAGAACAACAACAACCACTACTGGGCTTGGGTACAAATGAATAAGTGTTTGAGTTTACTGAAAAATCTCTCTCACAAGAAGATGTTTACAAGATAATTCTTTCAAATTTAATTTTGAACACTTAAATAAATTTTGAACGTTTTGAAGTTGTTCTGTTGCTTGTTGTGTTGTATGTAATTGTTATGAAATTGTTGTGAGTGTTGTGTCTCTTCAGATAAAAAAAATGTATCCTTTTGTAGAAGCTTCACCGTAAGGTTTGTGTCCTTCAAGGTATGGCATTGTGTATTTCATTGCAGAAGACAACCTGTATCTTCATGTTTTCAGCAATTCAACCATTGAAGATTAATTTGACCGTTGAGCGCAAAACTGAAACCCAAAAATGACTCCCAATAACTGAGTTAAGACCAGAGGAAGCAGAAGGTACAAGATTAGATGATAGAGCAATAAGAACAAGACTATTAGAGCCACCAGATTGTTAGAGGCAACTTATTAGAGGCAATGTAGATAATCAGAAGCAGATTATTAGAGGCAGCACATTGTTTGTCTTCTTAGAGGATTAACTATTGCATCAGATCTTTTACTCTTTTTAGATGTTGAATCTAACTTTGGTAGAGGCATTGACTTTTCCAAAAACGTTCTTTTAAATGAGCGTTGAATTTTGTCAGAGGCGTTCATTTTTTTCAGAGGCAGAGGAAGTCAAAAACTTGCTTGCATCTCAAGAGGCAACTTATCACAGGCAACTGATTAGAACAAGGGGTGTACGCGGGTTGGGTTGGGCCGGTTTTGACAAAATCCGATACCCGACCTGATCGATTATCTTTGGGTTGGGTTAATTTCTAAGCCTGTATTTTTTTTCATTTACCTGAACTGACCCGGTCTAGAACGAGTTGGGTTGGCGTGTTGTACATTAATAATAATCTGTTTTTTATTTTACGGAAAAATATATTTAATGAAATTTCAATCACATCATTCAATTCTTTAAAAAAGCCAACAACCTCTCACAAAAAAATAAATCCAACAATCTTCAAATACATAAATAAATTCAACAACAGTAAATCAATAAAATATGAAAATTCATCAATTCTAAGCAATGTCAACTTAAAGTCCAAGCACTTAACAAGTTCCTCAAATTATGGAAGGGAACAATTGGGAATTTGCAAAAACAAATATTAATAATAAAAGTGAAGAGATAAAGAAGGAGAAATCATAAATAAGTAAAATATGCAAGAAACAAAGCAATAACAAATACCTCTAAGAATGTCTCTAGCTATGCGAGAAAGAACATGGTATGTTTTTCTTTCCTTTCCACCATTTAAGAATGTCAAATGTAGGGGAGTCCTCTTCAACACCATCCTCTGAATACCTATCCAACTCACTCTTTTGCAACTCACCTTGTTTTTTCTTCATGTTCAATCTAAAAAAAATTTCCCAATCATACTCATCCCCCTTTTCAATGTTAAACTTTGAGTGCGTGTTGAGATTCGAGGTACTTGAATCACTAGCTTCATTAGTAATGGGGATACAAAATAATATAGTGTTCAATCAATTCACCGATGAGATTTTTTAGTTTTTCCATCATATCATCGGACTTATCAATGCCACACATTCTTTCAGAACAAAACTCAATATACTCAAGCTTATAACGGGGATCAAGAAAAATAGCAACAAACAGAAGAAAATTTATCTCACCATTATCCCTTATTTGTGGAATTTTACTTCCATATTTGCAGTCATCTTTTTCAAAAACAACATCCTCTCTGTTCTTCCATTTAGTCAATGTTTTTTGAATTTCAATCAGCTGTTTAAAAAAAGAGTTGGTTGTAGCATGTGATGACCCATAAAAAGAAAGAGTCACTTCATAGAAAATCTTTAAAAACTTCACAAAAACATGGGAACATTCCCAATCAGTTTTATTAGGAGATCCTCCTATCTCACTACCATTAGACACAAATGCCACATCAACGTGTTCTAAACAATAAAATGCATGCTCATATTGTTCAGCAATATCCAACATAAAAAAGGTGGAGTTCCACATAGTTTGTACATCAAGTGTTACCATTGCTTTAGAACATACATTAACAGCTTTTGCACATTTCTTAAAAGTAGCCAACCTACTAGGAGAAGACTTGACAAACTTACATGAATCCATTATTTTAGCAATTAATGAGTCAATTTCCTTCAAGCCATCAGTTACAATCAAGTTCAATACATGTGCATTACATCTCATATGTAAGTACTCCCCATTAAATAAAGTACGACCTTTCCAAAGAGTCATGCCTCTATTTAAATATGCAATAGCCAAGTTGTTAGCACTTGCATTATCAATAGTAACATAACAAATAGACCTAATCCCCCACTCTTTCATGCAATTTTCTAGAGCTATCCCTATGGTTTCACCTTTGTGGTCGGAAATCAAACCAAAACTTAATATTCTCTTTTTCAAATCCCACTCATCATCAATATAATGAGCTGTTACACACATATAACTCATATTTTGGATCAATGTCCAAATATCATTGGTCAAAGACACCATTTGTTTATTTGCAGACATAATTCTTTTCAACTTTTGCTTCTCATCAAAATACAATTGCAAGCAATATCTAGCAACCATAACACGGGAAGGAATTTTAAATCTAGGTTGAGCTTCACTCATGAATTGTTTGAACCCTTCATTTTCAACATATTTAAAAAGGAGTTCATCAATAATTACCATCTTTGCTAGTGCTATTCTAGTTCTCTGTTGATTAAATTCAACAAGTTTAAAACTAACATTATTAGGGTCATCATCATTTCCTTTCCAAGAACAATTGTCTTTTGTTTCTTATCAACTTGCCTATTTGGATTTTTAAAGTACTTATTTATATGTCTAAACAAGTTAGTGGTTCCATGACTAGAAGAGGCCGTGTACATTTTCCTACAATACTTACATGCACTTGTATCATTTCTCTTATTAAAATGTAACCAAACACTAGAAGAGGCTTTACTAGGTTTTGTTTTGGTTACCTTGTTTCCTTGAGTTGGAGGCAATGATGAGATGCCTAAATTTTGTGCTTGTTGTGATGAAGCTTGTTGTGCTTGTGGAGCAAATTGATTAGGAACTTCTTGTACTTGTTCCATTTATCTCAATTTTGTGCAATAATATAGTTAAAAAGTTCCAAAGGTAAAAGGAAAATTAACAGAAAACAGCTAGCACTACTACTTAATCCACCACATTACTTTCATCATTACACATAACTCACCAAACATTTTAGTTTACTAAGTTACCATAATTTTTTAATAGTAGTGTTTCATTTGTTTATTTTTAGAGTACTTTCTATTTTCAAATACAATACTAAAAAAAAGAGTTTAATAGATTTAAATGTAAAAAACTTAAACTAAATTCATCATCAGCATAAGCTTTTGCATAACCATCAATTTTGCTCATAAATAGTATTTAACTCAAATTTTTTGTATTTAACAAATGTAAAAAATTTAAACTAAATTCATCATAAGCATAAGCTTTCAGTTCATACCTTCATTATTCAAAACTATAACAAAATACAACATTTAAATAAATATCGGTTATGAGCACCTGCATAACAAAAGAAGAACGTGGTGGCAACGTGATCGGTAGAACAAAATAAGAAGGGGGGCAGCGGTGCTGCTTTAGGAATTCTGGACAGAAAAAGAAGGTAAACACAAATATGGAACAGAAGAAGAAGGTGGACGTAGATATGGAACATAAGAAGAAGGTGGATGACGACTGCTGAAAATCTGAAGAAAAAGAAAAGTAATGAAACCTTATTGGGCTGCCAAACTAAATTTAAAAAAAAAATTAGAACTAGTTATTAGGTCGATTCTACGGGTCGACAGGTTCAAATTGTTGACCCAATTACCTGAACCAAATATAAGCGGGTTTCAACGGGTTGGGTTGGGTCGAACCCAAAAGTGACTAAGTATGGGTAAAATCGGGTTGGAGGGTTGACCCGCACCCATGTACACCCCTAATTAGAACCTTGCTCACTTTTTCAGAGGCATCTGAACAGAGGAAACTTGAGTAAAGGCAACTGATTAGAACCTTGCTCGCTTATTCAGAGGTAGCTGAACAGAGGCAACTTGAGTAGAACCTTATCATCACCATCAGAGGCAACCGTAGCAGCCCTTTGTTTGTACCATTAGAGGCAATATATTAGAGGCGCTTATCACTAGATTTGAAATGCGAAATGTACCATCTCTTTTTCTTTGAATTAGTCTTATCATCGTAGGATATATCCTAATATCCTACAAAGTACTTTTGGTCTTGGAACTGCACACTTAATTAAAACATTAGTGCTTTAAATTGTTCCCACAAACTGATTTTATTATCATCAAAACAAGTAAGGTGATAGTACCTGAAATCAATTTTGTTCTAACAATTTCTACATCTTACATGATCCTGAACATTGGACATAGTCGAAGACGACTATGAAGCTCCTAAAGATGATGCTGGTGTTGAAATATCCAAAAAGAATCTTGACACTGGTCAAAAGAAACAAAACAAGACACACCACAAAGCAAGAACTTTTATGATGAATGCTATCACTTTTAAAGAATTCGAAAAATGCAACAACAAGAAAATAGCAAAAAACATATTTGGTGCCCTAGTTCTCAACTATAAAGGAAATAAACAAATGCAAAAAGCTAAAGTAAATTTTCTAGTCAAGGAGTTAAAACTATTTCAAAGGGAAGAAAATGAAGACATTGAGGCAATATTTTCTAGATTCTAAACCCTAGTTTCCGGATTGAAGGTTCTCCAAAAGAGCTACAGTACATCTAATCATGTCAAGAAGATCCTCAAATGTTTACCTAGCAAGTGGAGACCAAAGTTAACTGCAATTCAAGAGGCTAAAGATCTTAACAAATTGCCTGTGGAAGAGACGATGAGTTCACTCATATCCCATGAGATTGAAGTAGTGGAAGATGAACCAAAAAAGAAATCAAAGTCCTTGGATCTCAAATCCAAAGGAAAAAAAACAAACTCCAAGGCTCTTCAAGCTAAGAAGGACTCAGAGGAAAGTGAATTAGAAGATCAGAGCAAAGACCGAAATGATGAAGAGCTATCATTCATTTAAAAGAAAATACAGTGCATCTGGAATACAGAAAGACATTATTTCCTAAAAAGGTTTTCAGACGATCCACATATAGCAGAAAAGTAAAGTAAAATATGAACAAAGGAAATCACCTACTATGAATGCAAAGAACTATGACGTTATTGTAACCAAGTTGGTTCTTACACTTAAAGTTGCGATGTTAACAAAAGTATTTTATGAAAATAACATAATTGACTTCGAAGAAGAATGCAAAAATCAGAGGATGACGTCACCAAAGGATACCACCAGAGAATGACGTCTCCAGAGGATGTCACCAGAAGATACCTCCAGAAGATACAGCCAGAAGATATCACCAGAGGATTCCTTCAGAGGATACCAGAAGATATCACCAGAGGATACCTCTAGAGGACATAACCAGAAGATATCACCAGAGGATCCCATCAAAAGCAAGAATCAGATGATGTCATCAAAGGCAAAAATCAGACGATATCATCAGAAACAAAAATCAGAGGATATCATTCATGGTCCAGATCAGAAGGAAACATGGTCCAGAAAAAGACATGGTCCAGATCAGAAGCAAACATGGTCTAGAAGAAGACATGATCCAGATCAGAAGCAAACATGGTCTAAAAGAAGACATGGTCCATATTAGAAGCAAACATGGTCCAGAAGATAACATGATCCATATCAGAAGATAACATGGTCCAGATTAGAAGACATGGTCCAGATCAGAAGAACACACAGTGCAGATTTAAAACGTGAGTCAGATTCGTAGAAGACTTGATTCAAATTCGAAGAAGACTGGATTGAAATTTGAAAGAGATCTGATCAAATTTTTAAGACGATTTGATTCAAAAATCAAAGAAGACCTGATGGAAAGTTGAAGGAGATCCGATCAAAGAAATCTGAGCAAGATACAATTCGAAGTTAAGCTTGGACAAAGCCAATATCTCAACTATAAATAGAAGCTTCAAGCAGTAGAAGAAATTATCGAATCGAAAAACACAAGAACTCAAGCTTAAAGTTCAAAGTCGTCCGAGAGTTCAAAAGAGAGAAACACTTGTGTGAAAGAGAAATATTGTCTAAGTGTTTTTTCGAGTCTGAGAGTCATTGTTGTAATCAGCTTTCCAGAAGCAACTACTCAAAGTTCTAAACCCTTGTATTAAACCCAATAGTGGTGTAAGTTCCTTCTTCAATCTGGGGCTGTCAGATTGGTAGGAGAATACTTGGCTTGTAGGGTCAAGGTGGTGTAAGTTCCTTCTGTTGGAACCAAGGTGGTTATAAGTACTTAGGATTTTGATGTTTACAAAAGCACTACATGTAATCTTATTTTGTACCTTGAATTATTACATTAAATGCCACCAGAAGATGAAGTTTCCAGAGGCAGAAGATGAAGACACCAGAGGCGAAAGATGAATTATCAGAGGATAAAAACAGACCAGAGGATACACCTCCAGAAGACACCAGATAATGCATTTAGAAGGTACTAGAGGATGCATCCTGAAAGCACCAGAGGATACACCAAGATGTCAAAACACCACCAGAGGATATCTTTCCTGGCCCAGATCAGAAGGAATCAGAGTCCAGAAGGTGACCTGGACCAAACCAGTAGGAAGCCTGCCAGAGGGAGAGTTGATCCATACCAGAAGGTATCATAAGTCAGACTTAGTCCAGGATTTATTCTGACCAGAAGATAGCCTGACAGTGAAATGATAAACAGTCCAGACTTGATCCAGACTTAATCAGAGGATAAATTAATGGGTCCAGAACAAGAGATTTAATCTAGATTTGGCCCATACAAGAACATAGCATGGTTTAGAGTATGAAACTAAGTCCAGACCAGAAGAAATGATATCCAGATTGAATCAAGAACTGATCCAGATCAAGAGGTAAATGTCCAGAATTAAATATCCTTTGTCCAGATTTAATTTCAGTTCAATCTAAACCCAGTTCAGAATTGGTCCAGATCAGATGGAAAAGGTTCAGATCAATGGTCAAGATTTAAGTATATGGCCCAGTGTTGGCCGAGATCAGAAGATCAGAATGTGTGGTCCAACATTGGCCGAGAACAGAGCATCACAGCAGATCATATTGCAAGTCCAGAGTGGCCAAGATCAATAGATCAGAAAGTGTGGTCCAGGGTTTTCCGAAATTAGAGGATCACAGAAGATTACTTAGTATGGTCCAGGTGTGGACGAGAGCAGAAGATCAAAGGGTCCAGATTTAATCAAGATGATAATCAGTGGAGACGTGATTATATTTAATCAAAGTATTAAACGGATTCGATACAAAAATAAAGTGAAGTCTTGTGGAATTCAGAAGCTATTGGCAGGAAGAAATATTTGTTCCAGAATTAATTAAAGTCAGGATTGGCCCAAATTATTTTTGAAAGCAAATCTGGAGCTAAAAATATATGTTTTTTATATAAGAAAGACCTGATTGGCCAAGTTATTTTTGCAAGAGAATCCAGCAAGATACAGCTCGAATTTAAGCTTGGAAGAGACCCTAATTCACATCTATAAAAGGAAGCTCAAGACTGAAGACATAGCATCAAAAATCACAAAAGAGTCATACACTTCCAAAAGCAAACACTCGAGTTTTCAGTGAGGTTAATTATGAGTTCCAGCTTTCCAGAAGCAAGCACTCGTGTTTTTCTTTCCCTTGTGTTAGATCTAAGTTGTTGAAGTAGAGTCTACAATCTGAGGGAGTCAGAAGGGCTAGCAGATTACTTAGCAATTAGATTCAAGGCGTTGTAATTCCTTCTACAATATGAGGTTGTCAGATTGGTAGGAGAAGACTTGACTTGAGAAGTCAAGGTGCTGTATTCCTCAAAAGTCTAGGATTGTTAGACTGTTTGAAAAGACTGACTTGGAGGGTCAGTGGTATTGTTGTAATTCAAGGTTTTGAATTAGTGAAATCCTTCAAAGTGAAGGGACTAGACGTAGCCTCGTTAACGGTGAACCAATATAAAATTCTGTGTTTTATTTTTACTTTATATCCTCTGCTAACTCTGTTTGATTTATACGTCAGGTTTTGTTATAAAACTACAAAAACAGAAAAAGTATTCAAGTTAGTCACACACAATTCAACCCCCTTTCTCGTGTTTGCACCTTCACCTTCTTCAATTTGGGATTGTCAGATTGGTAGGAGAAGACTTGGCTTGTAGGGTCAAGGTGTTGTTGTTCTTCAAAAGTCTGGGGCTATTAGGCTGTTTGAGAAGACTTGCTTGGAGGGTCAGGTGCTGTGTAATTCAAAGCGTTTGAATTAGTGGATTAAAGCCTTCTGAATGAAAGGACTGGATGTAGCCAAGTTAATGGTGAATCAGTATAAATCTTTTTGTTCAAATACTTATGCTATTAGTGTCCGCTGCCGAGTTTGATTGTTCTATCTCCAAGTAATTTACATCAACATTCATCAAAACAGCAAAAAGAATTCAATTTTGGCAAACACAATTCAACCCCTTTCTCGTGTTTGCACCTTCAGTTACAAATTAGAGTGTCTTAAGCTTGAGTAAGGAAACTCTCAAAGAAAGGCTTCAATATAAAGGAACAGAGTCTTATGGCTACCAAGGATGATGAAGAAAAAAGTTTCCCCTCTATTAAAAATGTTCTAATAGTAAAAGGATTAATGCATAACCTACTGAGCATAAGTCAATTAAAGGACAATTGTTAGTGCAAAAATGGTTTTAGCTACAATTCTCGGGTTGATATTTTGAAGATAAAAAAAAAGAACAATTATCTGCTAACTATATTTATTAAATGTGCAGATAAAGTTAGAAAACAAAGATTTATATTAATGAATATCTATTTTAAGGTAGCATAATTTACAAGTGAGTTAGAGATAATAATCTTAGTGTTTCTAAACACAAAGAATATTATCACCTAATAAACAAATGACTATGTTTACTAATAGAGCAAGTAATAATATAGCAAGTTGAAGTATTGCGATATACAGTTTGAATCAAAGCATTAAAGGAGAAATGAATACAAGTCATTGTTTTGGTATAAACTAGATCCTCTGATGAACAAAGAATATAGAATCTTCTAAACAAATATCACAGTGACTCGAAAGAAACTACTGTAGCTATGTCTGGCTCTGATGTACACGTTCTTAAACGCGCCTCCGGTGAATCTATTAATACAAGCAACAATCTGGATGTTCTGCTTCTAATAAGTTTGTTAAGCAAAATGATCGGCTGCCTCTAATAAGTATGTTAAGCAAGATGATTGTCTGTCTCTGGTAAGTATGTCAAGCCAAATGATTGTCTGCCTCTGATAACTGTGAGAAGCATTGTATCGTCTAACTAATATAATCTCAACACTATGAAAAGTCAACACTCACAATAGTATACCCTGATGGAGGTAATCTCTCTAAAATGACAAGCTATGAGAAAGTCAACGCTAAGAATAGTTAACTCTATAAAGAAGACAAATATGTTTATCCTCTAGTTAACCTCTTGAGTCTGTTAATTATATGAAAGTGTTTGTTATATCCTCTTAATAGTAATATCCTTTGAGATCTACCCTCTTAAATTGAAGACGCACAAAATCAATCATAAAGATATATATATGGATACATTTTAAAAACTAATCTGCTTTAAATGGTGATTGAAGATCTCCAATTGTAATATTCTTAATGTACACTTCTTCTCTCTATTTAAGGAGAACTCGTTCAGTCAATCAAATGTGTGAGAGAGAATGAAAAAAAAGGCAATGCATTAAAGAAAAAATTCTAAAAAAGCCAAGCATACATCAAAAGAAAAGTATGAATGAAAAATCCTCTTAGTAGAAAATTATCTAGGATTGGTGTAAATCATTAAAAGTGTCTCCATACTCTTGAATTGATATAGGATTTGATATATAACATCCTCTCAATGAGAGATAGAATCCCATAAACAGACTGTGTCAACTAAGACACAAACTAGAATTAATGTAAATCAGCCCGATAGTGGCAACAATCACCCCTAAAAGGTACCTAAAGAGGTACAACAACACTTATGAACCTCAATGGTAGGATGTCAGAATGCTGAAGAAAGTTTCTAATGGTGACAACCTAGAGATGATAGAGAAGAATACTTAAAGCCTAATGAGGTAGAGTAAACAATACTTGTATGCTATTATTGAAATAATTGATTAAGTCCTCCATTGTACTGAGGTAAAATCTCTCTGTAAGGGGAAGGCTAGATGGAGCAACATTTTATCATGAACTAGTATAAAAATATATGTGTTCCCTCTATCTCTCTATTTCTCTTATCTATGTTCTCGACGATGTAATTTCTTTGTCTCTAAACCAATTTTAATAGTAAGTTGAATGCTTTGATAGAGAATATATTTTTTGTCAAACAATTGAAGTATTTTTCATAAATGTCACCACATAATTCAAACCCCCAAATTTTCTTATGTTTTCCCGCACCTTCAATTGATATCGAAGCTCAATCTCTTGATTGAGAACTTTACCGAGTAAGAGTAAAGATCCCTTATTGCTGGAAATAATATTAGTGAAATGGTCTGAATTAATGTATCTTTTTGGATCAATCTTGTTTATTTTTTTTTTAATTTCTTTTTTAGAATTTCTTTTGAAACTTGGATGGACAAAAACTGATTTGTAAATACCATACTTGCTATCTGAAAAATAGATAAAAAGATTTAGTAGAACATCTATTTCTCAAATATCAATTTCATCTCCTTTCTAAAGTTTTTTTTAAAAAAAGTTTTTTTTGGGTTAAAGGCAAGAGTATTCATGTTAAAGTTGATCTTATGCAAATCACTATTCATTGACATTTTGAGTAGTATAACTTAACCTCTGTATTGAGATAAGTGAATACTCAAAGAGAATACTATATATGAAGAAAAAAAGGATTCTTAGTGTGTCCCTTAAATAGAGTAAACACCTCAAAGTTGAAGGTGCAAACACGAGAAGGGGGGTTGAATTGTGTTTGACTTAACTTGAATACTTTTCTTGTTTTAATACTTTTAAAACAAAACTTGATGTATAATTAAAACTGACTTAGCAACGGATAAAAATAAAAATAAAAACTCACAAATTTTATACTGGTTCACCGTTAACGAGGCTACGTCTAGTCCCTTCACCTCGAAGGATTTCATTAATTCAATCTTGAATTACAACCTTGCTACTGACCCTCCAAGTCAGTCTTCTCAATAGTCTAACAATCCTAGACTTCTTGAGGAAAACAACCTCGTCTTCAGCCAATCTAACAACCCCAGATTGTAGAAGAATTCACAACACTATGAATCTAATTGCTAAGTACCTTGCTACCCTTTCTGAATCCCTCAGTTTGTAGACTCTACTTCAACAACTTAGATACAACCCTATCTAATTGCCAAGTACCCTACTACCTCTACTGACTCCCTCAGATTGTAGACTCTACTTCAACAACTTAGATTTGCCATAGTGGAAAGAAAATAACACGAGTACTTGCTTCTTGAAAGCTAAAACTCACAATTCACTTCTATTTAAATTTGGGTGTTTGTTGCTTTGGAAGTGTATGACTCTTTTGTGATTTTTCGATACTTTATTCTTCAGCATTAAGTCTCTATTTATAGTTGAACTATAGAACTTCACTGATGCTTTACTTCTGCAGTATATTTAGATTAATCTGTTTTGAAAATATTCTGGAGTATTTTGCTCAGATTCTATTTTGAGCCTTTTGCTCACTAATCTGTTTTGAGCATTTTGCTCCGCTTCTGTTTTGAGCAATTTTCTCAGATTCTTTAATTCTCATGATCAAATCTGCACCATTGGATCTTAATGCGATAGTCCACATCTGGACCAGCCTATTTGATATTCTGTGATCCTATGATTTCGGCCATTCCTGGACCACACTTCCTAACCCTCTGATTTCGGCCACCATTGGGCCATGGTCTGATTTTCTGATCTGGACCATCACTGGACCAAATAATTATTTATGAACCATTGATCTGGAAATTTTTACTCTGATCTGGACAGATTCTAGACTTTGGTCTGGAACAAACTGAAATTAACTTGAACAAAAAATATTTCAGTCTGGACATTTTACCTTTAATTTTGGACCAGGTCTGGATTGATTCTGGAACTCATTTCTTTTGGTCTGGACTTAGTTCCATGCCCTGAATCATGCTATCTTATGATCTGGGCCAAATCTGAATTGATCCTTTTGTTCTGGACTCATAAACATACCTTCTGGTCAAGTCTGGAACAAGTCTGGACTGTGTAATTTTTCACTGTTAGGCCATCTTCTGGTCAGAATAACTTTCGGAATAAAATTGATATTTGACTCCTGTTTGTCTGGAACAACTCTCCTTCTGGCAGGCTTTCCAATGGTATGATCCATGTTTCATTATGATTTTTCTTCCTTCTGTTCTGGGCCACCAAACATATCCTCTGGTGATGTTTTGACATCCTGGAACATCTTCTGGAAATTCCAGAATTCATTTTCCTTTGATCTCTGCTTCTGTTTCCTTCAGTTTCTGGGGCATTTAACTTAATAATTCAAAGTACAAAATAAGTTTACATTGAGTACATTTGTAAGCATCAAAATCCTAAGTACTTAGAACCAACTTGGTTCCAACAATCTCCCCCTTTTTGAGGATGACAAAACCTTAACTTATTTTGCTAACTTATGACTCGAAAACTTTGAATTACTCCTCCTCAGACCAATCTCTCCCCCTAAGTCTGATACTCTCCTTTTCAACTCCTTCTTTGTTCTCTCTTTCTTTTCTTCTCTTCTCCTCTCCTTTTCAACTCCTTCTCTTTTCACTCTTTCTTTTTCTTTCTTTTGTTTTTCTCTCTCCCTGTTTCCTCTCCTTTTCAACTCCTTCTGTTCCCCTCAGACCAATCTCTCCCCCTAAGTCTGATACTCTCCTTTTCAACTCCTTCTTTGTTCTCTCTTTCTTTTCTTCACTTCTCCTCTCCTTTTCAACTCCTTCTCTTTTCACTCTTTCTTTTTCTTTCTTTGTTTTTCTCTCTCCCTGTTTCCTCTCCTTTTCAACTCCTTCTGTTTTCTCTCTTTCTTTTTCTCTCCTTCTTTCTTTTTATCTCTCCATTTCTACTTATTTCTCCTTTCTCTCTCTATCTCTCTTTCTCCCCTTTTTTGTCATCAGCCAAAAAGTGGTCCTACTATTTTTGTATTTTTTTTTGTTTTTCTCTTTACAAATTACAGAAAGTAAAAACTGAATAAAATAAAATTGCAAGAAATTTAAAAACTCCTAAGATGACTACTTGAGCTAGTCAGATATGGAGGTCATGCTGAGATGCTTTTTAATGAACTCAAACCTATCTTCTGGTAAAGCTTTGGTGAAGATATCAGCCCATTGATGATCAGTATCCACAAACTAGATGCTCAAAGTCCCTTTTTGAACATGGTCCCTAATGAAATTGTGTTTTATTTCAATGTGTTTGGCTCTAGAGTGTAAGATAGGGTTCTTGGTGAGGTTTATGGCTGAAGTGTTATCACAGAACAAAGGGATATTGGTTTCAAACATGTTATAATCCTCAAGTTGATGTTTCATCCAAAGTAGCTGTGAACTGCATCCTGCTGCTGATATATATTCAGCTTCTGCTGTTGATATGGCAATGGTGCTTTGTCTTTTGCTTGACCAAGAGATCAAATTTTCATCTAAAAATGTGCAGTTGCCACTGGTACTTTTCCTGTCCAACTTGTCTCCAGCATAGTCAGAATCACAAAAACCTTTTAGTTTGTAGGTGGGTGTTTTCTTGTATATCAAGGTAAGGTTGGTGGTTCCTTTAAGGTATCTCAGAATTCGTTTGACAGCAGTTAAATGGGATTCCCTAGGGTCAGCTTGAAATTGGGCACAGACACAAACACTAAACATAATGTCAGGTCTAGAAGCAGTTAAATATAGAAGGGATCCAATAATACCTCTGTATGTTTTCTGGTCTACCTTTTTACTGGTTTCATCTTTCTCAAGTGAGCAGGTTGGGTGCATGGGTGTGGCCATAGGCTCACAGTCACTCATCTTGAACTTTTTAAGAAGTTCTTTGGTGTATTTAGATTGGTGAATGAGTATACCTGTTTTACCTTGATGAATCTGAATTCCCAAGAAGAACTTAAGTTCTTCCATCATTCTCATTTGAAACTCCTTCTGACCACTGGAACAAAAGTCTCAGTGTAATCTATACCTTTCTGTTGAATTTGTTTCTGAACACCTACTTGGTTCCAATAATGTTTTTGTTTGGTCTGGATACCAGATTCCAAACATCATTCCTTTGGAATTTATTCAGCTCTTCTTGCATTGCAAGTATCCAATCTTCCTCTGCCAAAGCTTCATCAACATTGCTTGGTTCGCATCAGCTTCTGATTCTGATAAATCAGCTTCTGGTTCTTTCCAGGTACTTCTGTTTATTGTGCTTCTGCTCCCTTTGGTTCTGGTGAACCTGCACTATTTTTATCTTGCTTTGATTTGTCAAGATCAAGCAATTTGTCATATTACATAATGCAAATCAAATAATTTAAAATTTAACTCAATATACTCAAACCATTTATTCTGCTTCTGGTGGTTTCTGTTTGTTTGTTTTTTTAAAACCACTGGAATGTTGTTTCTGCTGAGGTGTTCAATTCGTGTGAATCACCTGGTTCGTCTGACAATTTGAAAACCTGCAGAATACTTATCTAGCTTTGATTTGTTGAGATCAAGCTTCTTGTTATCACAGTGAACATAAATATTAAATAATAATAGTATTAACAGCAAGATGTAGCCACAGTTCTGAAAATCCTCTTGCTTCTGATTTTCAAATTCCTAATCTATATGTTCTGAGATTACATGGTTTGGATGAGGGAATTTAAATTCCCTTCCAGGTTGGTAGTCTTGATGAATCTTACTGGAGTGTTTGAAGACCTCTCTTGATTCTGATATTTCTGTTTTGGCTCATATACCATGTTCCTCTGGTGATTCTGGAACATGTGGTGATTCTGGTAATTATACTGATTTTGATAATTAGAGTAGTTCTGATGATCATACCTCAACCTTTGATACTGATACCTGTTCAGGTTCTGGTTCTGGTACTGATTCTGGTTCCAGTGTTGATTCTGGTTCCAGTTTATGTGCCTCCAGTTCTGGTTCTGGTTCCAGTGTTGGTTCTGGTTCCAGTTTATGTACCTCTGATACTGGTTCCAGTTTCTGTGCTTCTGGTACTGGTTCCAGTTCTGATTCTGGTTCCAGTTCCTGTTCTGGTTCCAGTTCCTGTTCTGGTTCCAGTGTTGAGTCTGGTTCCAATTTTGGTTCTGATTCCGGTTCTGGTTGGGATGACCAGACCTTCTTCTATTAGACTCAGATTGCCTTTGTCTTGCTGTAGCAGGAACATAAACCTTCTTCTGCTTGTGCATTGCCAACATCCATTGTCCAGGCACCATTGTTGGTGTTTCCTTCTAGTTGCTCAGAACATCTGCAACATAGACAATTTGATCTTTTGGTACCCAAAACTGATTGGGTCCAGGTTTGTTAGTCTTAACAGCTCTCTGATCTTGTTCAGATTTTACCATTGGACAAGATAATTCAGAGTGACCTTTCGTAGCACAAACACTACATAAAATATCAGAATGAACAGCTTTATTTTCATTAATTGTTTTTGTAAAACCAAGACCTCTTTTTCCAGAATTACTGTTTCCATAAATCATAGATGCATTTTTACTTCTTTCCATTCCATTGGAAATAAGGTTTTGAAAAACTTGCTCATGCATATCAGATTTACAAACAGTTTCAGAAGTGGAACAATTATTATTTTTCAGAGTTTGGTTTTCAGACTTGAGTCTTGCAACTTCAATTTTCAAATCTTTGATTTCAGTTGCATACTCAGAAATTCGATTCTTTGAAACTTGGACCTCTTTGGTTAGATTTTTCTTATCTTCCCTAAGAGTTTTCAGTTTTAAAGATGTCTTATTATTTGCATTTAACAAGTCCTTTAAAGTATCAATTAATTTAGGTTTAGAAAGATCAGAAAATACCTCACTGTCTTCATGTTCTGATTCAGTTTCAGAGCAGTATTCATAACCTGAATTTGTATGAGCCATCAGAGACATAATTGTTTCCTCTGATGTGCTTCCAGACTTGCCTGAGTGATTGCTTCTATCACTCTTCCTTCTGCCTATTTTTCTTCTGGAATTCGTGCCTTTATGAGGTCCAGAAGCAGACCTGATGTGTGCCATCATTGATGTTTCTGCCTCTTCTTCATCAGATGATTCTTCTTCTGATTCTGATACATCCCAGGCAGCCATCAGACCTTTCTTTCTGTATCTGGAACTCTTCTTGTGCTGTTTTCCTTTTTCTAGATTTGGACATTCTGACTTGATATGTCCAGGTTCATTGCAGTTAAATATCAGATGATGTTCTTCTTGTCAGATTCTTCCTTGCTGTTATGTTTCTTCTGGGAACCTCTCCTCTTTCTGTTTTCCCATATCTTAACCATCTTTTTGGTTAAGTAAGCCATATCATCACAGTCACTGTCACTATCCTCTGATTCTGATACTGCCTTTGCAGCTTTCTTCTGTTTCGACTTCAGAGCCAGATTCTTCTTCTTCTTAGGTTCATCTTCTTCCAGTTCTATTTCATGAGACCTGAGTGAGCTGATCAGATCTTCCAGCCTCAACGTACTCAGATCCTTAGCTTCTTGAATTGCAGTAACCTTTGGTCTCCACCTTTTTGGTAGACTTCTCAGAATTTTCCAGACATGATCTTCAGTGGTATAGCTTTTGTTTAATACTTTCAGTCCTGATACCAAAGTCTGAAATCTGCAGAACATTGTGTCAATGTCTTCATCCTCTTCCATCTTGAACAGCTCATACTTTCTGACCAATATGTTAGCCTTTGTTTGTTGAACCTGCTTGGTTCCTTCATAGGTCAGGACCAGACTATCGAATATACTCTTTGCTGTTTCTTTATTTGTGCATTTATCAAATTCCTTGAATGTGATTGCACTGACCATGATGGTTTTGGACTTGGGATGAAGTTTGTGTAATCTGCTCTGATCTCGTGTCATATCATCCAAGTCTAATTCTTTAGTTGGATCTTCTGGATCAGTTGGTGCAGTGTATCCTTTAACTATCATCTTCCATAGTTCAGGATCTTGAGATATGACAAAACTTCTCAGTCTGTCCTTCCAATACTCAAACCTTTCTCCATCAAATATTGCTGGTCTGTTGATGTTGCCTCCCAATTCTTCTGACATATTGAACCCCTTGGACCTTTCCTCAAACACTGTTAAGTGCTCAGCCTTGAGACCGAGCTCTGATACCAATTGAAGGTGCAAACACGAGAAGGGGGGGTTGAATTGTGTTTGACTTAACTTGAATACTTTTCTTGTTTTAATACTTTTAAAACAAAACTTGATGTATAATTAAAACTGAGTTAGCAGCGGATAAAAATAAAAATAAAAACTCACAAATTTTATACTAGTTCACCTTTAACGAGGCTACGTCCAGTCCCTTCGCCTTGAAGGATTTCACTAATTCAATCTTGAATTACAACCTTGCTACTGACCCTCCAAGTCAGTCTTCTCAATAGTCTAACAATCCTAGACTTCTTGAGGAAAACAACCTTGTCTTCAGCCAATCTGACAACCCCAGATTGTAGAAGAATTCACAACACTATGAATCTAATTGCTAAGTACCTTGCTACCCTTTCTGAATCCCTCAGTTTGTAGACTCTACTTCAACAACTTAGATACAACCCTATCTAATTGCCAAGTACCCTGCTACCTCTACTCACTCCCTCAGATTGTAGACTTTACTTCAACAACTTAGATTTGCCACAGTGGAAAGAAAATAACACGAGTACTTGCTTCTTGAAAGCTAAAACTCACAATTGACTTCTATGAAAATTTGGGTGTTTGTTGCTTTGGAAGTGTATGACTCTTTTGTGATTTTTCGATACTTTATTCTTCAGCATTATGTCTCTATTTATAGTTGAACTATAGAACTTCACTGATGCTTTACTTCTGCAGTATATTTAGATTAATCTGTTTTGAAAATATTCTGGAGTATTTTGCTCAGATTCTGTTTTGAGCCTTTTGCTCACTAATCTGTTTTGAGCATTTTGCTCCGCTTCTGTTTTGAGCATTTTTCTCAGATTCTTTAATTCTCATGATCAAATCTGCACCATTGGATCTTAATGCGATAGTCCACATCTGGACCAGCCTATTTGATATTCTGTGATCCTCTGATTTCGGCCATTCCTGGACCACACTTCCTAACCCTCTGATTTCGGCCACCATTGGGCCATGGTCTGATTTTGTGATCTGGACCATCACTGGACCAAATAATTATTTATGAACCATTGATCTGGAAATTTTTACTCTGATCTGGACAGATTCTGGACTTTGGTTTGGAACAAACTGAAATTAACTTGAACAAAAAATATTTCAGTCTGGACATTTTACCTTTAATTTTGGACCAGGTCTGGATTGATTCTAGAACTCATTTCTTTTGGTCTGGACTTAGTTCCATGCTCTGAATCATGCTATCTTATGATCTGGGCCAAATCTGAATTGATCCTTTTGTTCTGGACTCATAAACATACCTTCTGGTCAAGTCTGGAACAAGTCTGGACTGTGTAATTTTTTACTGCGAGGCCATCTTCTGGTCAGAATAACTTCCGGAATAAAATTGATATTTGACTCCTGTTTGTCTGGAACAACTCTCCTTCTGGCAGGCTTTCCAATGGTATGATCCATGTTTCATTATGATTTTTCTTCCTTCTGTTCTGGGCCACCAAACATATCCTCTGGTGATGTTTTGACATCCTAGAACATCTTCTGGAAATTCCAGAATTCATTTTCCTTTGATCTCTGCTTCTGTTTCCTTCAGTTTCTGGGGCATTTAACTTAATAATTCAAAGTACAAAATAAGTTTACATTGAGTACATTTGTAAGCATCAAAATCCTAAGTACTTAGAACCAACTTGGTTCCAACAAAAGTCACATCTATATGAGAAATATTATCTTAGATTTAAAACTATCTATGAAAATATTTCATCATGTAATTAGCTTTTAACAGTAGGCTGAAATTTCATTTTGTGTCTTATTCTACGATATGTTTATATATATGTTCTGAAAATTCTTTAAATTCTATTGTGACTTCTGGTTGTGTTTTTTGAAACTCTTCAATGACAAACTGGACAAAAATCCTATGCTTCAATAAAGCAGAGTGTGTTAATCAATTAGAAGAATCGAGATGCTAATACTAAAGTTCACCCTCTGTTAGAAAAAAGTATTAGCTGATACAACTGAATTGTTAATGAAAAATAATGGGAACATTATAATGCATGTCAACAATGAAACCAACCAACTAGGGAGAAGTTTTCTTAAAACTTTAATGATCCATGATATATGTTCAAATATGCAGGTAACTCAATAGCACAAAATTGGAAGGTTGAATGACAACAAGTCGTAGATATTATGTTTCGTTTATTGATGATTACACTCGTCATTGTTAGGTTTATCTTATGAAAAATCGGTCTGAATTTTTTGACATTTATCATATGTATCGTACTATGGTCAAGACTCAATATAATACTGTTATAAAGTGTTTTCGTTGTGATTTAGGTGTTGAATATACCTCTAATAAATTCTTTGAATTACTTGCTTATGATGGCACCCTCCACCAGACATCTTGTACTGACACTCCTCAACAAAATGGAGTTGCTGAAAGGAAACACCGTCATATTATTGAGACTGCTCGTTCTCTTTTGTTGTCTGCTTCGGTTTCTATTGAGTTTTGGGGGGAAGCAATTCTTACTGCTGTCCCTGCTATTAATAGAACTCAATCGTCTGTCTTATCAGGTTTATCTCCCTGTGAAAAATTGTATGCTTCTACCCCTGATTACTATTCTTTGAAAGTCTTTGGTTCTACTTGTTTTGTTCTTCGTCCACAAGTAGCGTGCAGTAAGTTGTCTTCTCGGTTTGCCATGCGTGTTTTTCTTGGTTATGAGGATGGTCAAAAAGGTTATCGTTGTTATGATCCTCATGCAAGAAAACTATATGTTTCTTGTAATGTTTTTTTTTCCTTGAGCACATCCCTTTTTACTCTATTTCTTCTGATTCTCAGATTACTAAGAGTTCATAACAAAAGAATATTAATCCATTTGGTCCTAATGATAATGCTTCTAGTGATTGTAAAGTTGAGTATTGCAGGACAAATACCACTACTCCACATGATGACATTCCTCTTGTCCCCCGGCTATCCAACCAACTTCTGCGATTGTTGATCCTCCGTCTTTGCCTCCTCGTTACCTTTCTCATTACCGTAAGTCTACTTAGTTATCTGATTTTGTCTATCCCACTTACTCAACTTTGTTTGCTTCTTTCTTAACCTCAATTCATAGTTTGTCTGACCCATCTTCCTATAAAGAGGCTATTCTTGATCCTCTTTGGCATCAGGCTATCGAAGAAGAACTCTCTACATTGTACAAAATAAATACTTGGGAATTAGTGCTTCCTCCTCCTGGAAAGCGTGCTATTGGGTCTCGTTGGGTATACAAGATCAAAACTAAGTCTGATGGGTCGGTTGAGCGCTATAAAGCACGTCTTGTTGCTAAGGGATTCTCTCAACAATATGGTATGGATTATGAAGAAACTTTTGCTCCTGTAGCCAAAATGACCACTATTCGTACTCTTATTGCAGTTGCATCTATTCATCAATGGATGTCAAAAATGCCTTTTTTAATGGTGAACTTCGTGAAGAATTCTATATGGCCCCTCCACAAGGAGTTTCTCATAATTAGGGGGAAATGTGTAAGTTAAAAAAGGCTCTCTATGATCTTAAATAGGCTCCTCAAGCTTGGTTTAAGAAATTCTCTATTGCGATCACTTTTCTTGGTTTCCACTCTAGTGAACAAGATTCTGCATTGTTTATAAGGTCTACCACTTATGGTCGCATTAAACTTTTTTTGTATGTTGATGATATGATTATTACAGGTGATGATGTTAGTGGAATCAATAAGTTGAAATTGCAGTTAGCCAAGCAGTTTGAGATGAAGAACTTAGGAACTATTCGTTATTTCTTGAGGATTGCAGTTGCATACTCTCCTAGATGCTACCTTATTACAGTTCATAACTCGGTCTTTCATGAACACACTAAGCACATTGAGATTGGTTATCATCTTACTCGTCCTCATCTTAAGCATGGAACTATTACTCAACCGTTTGTCTCCTCTTCTCTACAGATTGCTGATTTGTTCACAAAGTTGCATTCCATTAAACGTTTTCGTTATTTGGTTGACAAACTCTCGATGCTCCATGTTAATGCATCATGAGTTTGAAGCATCAAGAGCTTGAGGGGAGATGTTAGATATTATTATTATTATTATTATTATTATTATTATTATTATATATTAGTAGTAAGGGTATTTTAGACTTTTCTATTCCCTCGTATGTATACTTACTGTAACTCTATCACCCTAGACTTTTGTTCATTTTGTTTATGAAACCCTAGTGGGTTCTTTCTCTTTTTCATCTTCCTCTATTCTATGTTTATGTTTGTTTATCATTGTTAACTATCACATCATATGTCATGTTATTTAAAGTATGTCACATCGTCTTTTTTTTAGTTAAAAAATCATAATGAGTGACAAAAAATTTTGGAGTTTAAAATAGGGGATCAATTTCGTTAATTGATAAAAATAGGGGAACTAAAACTGCAATTAAACATATTTTATAACATGTTGTAATATTTTTCTTTTAGGTTTTAATTGTATTTAAAATTGGTTTAATTTTTATATTTATTTTATATTTGATTTAATTTTAATTGGAGTTATAATTATGTTAAATTGAAGAAAAAAATTAGAGTAAATAATTAAAGAGATATAAACTTGACTTAAGAGAAAACGTAAATGAAAACGAAGAAAATAAACTTTTGGGAAGAAAAAAAGAAGAGCATAAACTATAATGTAATATGTGTGCACACTCGTGTGGGGAAAATAAGAAAAAATAAAAAATAAAAACAAACTCTACCAAAATAAAGGGTTATAATATTATATCTTAGTAAAAAAAAGATTAGATGATATTTCAGGTATGGTTTAATTTAACTTGAACTTGATATGATTTTATTTGACTTCTAATGTAATAAATAAAACGGTGAATATACACAACACAATATAAAAAATCTCCTATTGCATATGGTTTGGCCTTCAATAAAATGAGATGAGACTGAAATGTGAATAATTATATGTAAGAGTTTTTTATTTTTATTTCGTAGAAAATCATTATAATTAGGGTCTTAGCTACTACGGTAACTACACAGAGTATGCATGCCCAAAAGCTTTGGTCTATTGAACCGATTATGGATGCGTAAGTTACAACGTAAAGCTCTCCACATAGGTTAAACTACGCTCCTTTCCACAAATTTAATGTTGCTTAACTAACTGAATTAGACACGTACGTGAGATATATTTATAATGAAGATTAAATAATTTGTCATTTTATGAAAATTTATTTTTTTCTAAATTCAATAATATTTTATAAATTATTTTAAAATTAATTTAATAGGAATAGAAGTAGATTACATTAATAAAACATTTATTATGAATTATTGATAACTTATTAAGTCATATTTTTTATTTTATTTATGTAAACTAATTATTAATAATAAATCTAATAATATGATATACTAATTATAAATTAAAATTAATCAGATAAACGATTGAGTGGTATGACCTAATTTCATTTTAAATATAATTTATAACTGAAATTGAAACTGATAATTAGAATATTCGGGAAGAATGAATGAATGAATGAGGAGGTAACACATGACATCAGTCAAAGTTGGAATTTTTTTTTTTATATGTAAAGTTCATATAGTGGATATTTTGTTTTTATATTCTTTTTTTATTTAAAATTTTTCATTATATCTTATATTTTTTCTATTGTTGATGTAAAGCTGACATGTTATCTGGAAAAAAAGTAGGAGAAAGTTGTTAAAATGATATAGTTTATTTGTTTTTGCACATCTATTCAATTGTATTAATTTTGATGTATTTTTTTTATTAAATGTATTTTGTTTTATTTTATTAATAAAATTTAGTTTTTTAATTATTTATTATTTATTAAATTAACAATTATTTATTTATTATAAAATAAATAAATAAAAGGTTATAGATGATCGCATCAGAGGGATGCGACCTCTGTAGAACAACAAATCCTTTAAATGATCCCAGAGCAGGGATGCGATCTCTTAAATGTAAAAAAAATAAAACATTTTAGTATATAAATTTTAATGTAAAATATAATTGAGAGTTTTAAATATAAAGGAGATATGAAAGCAAAATATCCTCGCATAGTACAATAGATTTTTGTATTAATAAAAAATGTAAAAAAAAATTTCCCTGATAATTTGCAATATGTTTTTTTACTTAAAAATTGCCATATAGCTTGACTTTTTTTAGATAAACACTAAAAACTTATTTAAAAAAAGAAAAGAAAAACAAAAACTGGGAGACATGAACTCAAGAAATTATTTTATTGAAATTAACTCAATATAATTATAAATTAATTATTATATATAATCATTATATTTAAGATTTTTTAAAATTATCAGATATTTTTGTAGTGATATGTGAATGAAGTTTCCATATCAATTTCAAATTTTTTTTTTTGATATTTAAATTATTATTCTTCATTTATTTTAATTAAAAGTTGAAATAAAAATGAATTAGGGAAAACTCGGTTTACATGAGAATGCCACATGGAAATTCTCTAAATTAAAATGATTTTTATTTTAGTAAATAAAATAAAATCACTTAATTTATCATATATAATAATAGTAGATATAATTTGTGTAACTATATTAATATATATTGTTAGAAGTTATTGTATTTTGTATTATTAATTACATTTTATACTATTTTAAAATATAATATTTTATTTTATCATATCAATTTGTAGATTCGGTGGCAATAAGTTACCACATGAAAATTTGCTAAAATTAATTAGTATGTTTTAATTATTACAATTATTTGAATTGAAATTGAAAAATAAAAGAGTTGAAAAGGCGGGAGTTCGGATGTATATGACTCATATGATGGTGCTATTTGGAAATTTTTGTTTATTAGAATTTATTTACTTTATAATAATAGATAATAAATATATAATAGAATCATGGTCGGTTATGATGATTTGGGCTTTTTGTCCAACGAAAAAAATATCATTCTTGATTTATGGATCAACATTGTAGTGAGTAAATGCTACTTGTACAATATTATATAAAGACAATATACGATGCAATGTAGTGACTAAATGCTAGTGTAAAGCAATTTGGAACACCTTATATTACTTATCTATAAGATATCACAGGATTTTACATTTAATAACATAGAAGTCTTGACATCACAAGCTAGTCCTAAAGTCGTAATATAAATATTACAAGGTCAAGGTTTATAACTGGAATTATATCCATTACAACATACAAAGAGGTTTTACCATGAAATACATAAGAATAACAAGACAGTGGGAAAAGACATAGATAACTATCTCAATAATATGAGATATTTATAAAAAAAATCAATTCTGCCGAATAACAATAATTGACAGAAAATTAAATATGAGACAAACACAATTTTTAATGTGGAAAATTTCCCTCAAAATAAGAGAATAAAAACCACGGGACCTAATCTAGTAAAACATTCCACTTTAATAATTAATTGGTACCCAAAGTCTTCCTAGTAACACTAGGGAACGTCGATGCCATCACCAAAGGGTGGAAACCAAAAAAATAATAAACAACCTTTCACTAAATTGAGTATTCCAAAGTAACTTTGAAAGAAAGTAAACCTACTAACACTGTATATTAAAACAACAAATTCATCGGTATGAATCTTTTCAATTGAAAATGACTTTATTTTCAATGCATCTCGTATCCAATGATCCTGCACCTCAATATGTTTCGACTTTGCATGAAAAGTCGGATTCTTGCTGAGATTGATCACACTCTGACTTACACATAATAATAGAAACTTGTCTTGCTTGAGGCCTAACTTAGGTAGGAGTTTCTTCATTCACAAGAGTTCTTTGGAAGCTTCCGTTGCTGCAATGTATTCAACTTCAGTAGTGGATAAAGCAACACACTTTTGTAACCTTGATTGCCAAAACATAGCTCCCCTGACAAATGTCATCATATAAACAAAAGTAGATTTTTTAGAATCAAGATCACCTACCATATCGACATTTGTATAGTCATCCAACACAGGTTCACCACCTCCATAGTATAAACACACTTGTGAAACACCTCTGAGGTATTTGAGAATCCACTTTACTGCTTGCCAATGATCTTTACCAAAATTAGAGAGAAACTGACTGACAACTCCAACTGAATGAGCAATATCTGGCCTTATGCATAAGAAATCTTATTCATCTTTTCTTTTGTTTTTCTCAATTGTAGGACATTGAACATAATTCAATTTGAAATGAGTAGCAAGTCGAGTACTAACAGGTTTGCAGTTGCTCATGTTAAACTTCTCTAACACCTACTCAATGTAATTGTGTTGAGACAACCACAATTTATCATTCTTCCAGTCACAAGTAATTCTCGTGCCCATAATTTGCTTTGCAAGACCCAAGTCTTTTATTGCAAAAGACTTGTTCAAATATTTCTTTAGAGATTGAATCTTCTTAGTGTAATAACCAACAATCAACATGTCATCCATATATAACAAGAGAATACTATAATCATCATTAGAGAATTTCTTAACAAACACGGGATGGTCAGAAGTAGTTTTACTATACTAATGTTTGTCCATGATATAGTCAAATTTCTTGTACCATTGCCGAGGTGCTTGCTTGAGGCCATACAAGTTTTTCTTCAATTTATACACAAGTTGCTCTTTACCTTTACCTTTGAAACCCTCTGGTTGCTCCATATAGATCTTTTCCTCCAAATCTCCATAAAGGAATGTAGTTTTCAATCAACGTGTTCAACTTCTATATTTAGATTCTTAACATATACACATGGGCACTTGTTAGCATTTCTCATAATATATGTATCATACATAAATAACAAAATTACCATTGTGAACTAACTGCATATTAATTTTTCCAAATTAACATATAATACTTTAAATATTATAAATTAATGAAAAAAATTAAAAAAAAATAATTTAATAATTCTTTTATTTAAAACAATAGTACATTGACACTACTAAATAAACAATTTTTTTAGAAAATTCATGAGTATCCTAATAATACTATTTTATTTATTACATAAACTAAATACAGATATATCATATGTAAATGGAAAAACTACCCTTGTAAAAAAATTATATTTATTTTAAAAATTTAAATTAATATTTATATTTTTAATAACTTTTAATAATAGTTTATTAGATTATATAAAATGATAAAACTAACCTTGAAATAAAATCATCCATATTTTATTATTAAATTTAATATCAAATTTTATTTTTCATTATACTTCAATTCTTTTATATTTTAAAATATTTTTTTTAAGGGTTAATCGAGTAAGTTATTGTTCTTATCCTATCATATTAATTTCTAACACATCTCATATAATTATATCCTATTATGCTTCTTACCATGTCCAACAAAGATGCCTTTATCCTTCACACATTTATTTTCTTTAAATAAAAAATCAAAAGAGTAAAGATATAAGAAAATTTTAAGTTTGTAAAAAATAATTTTTGGAAGATTTTAATTTTCATACACTGCCTGCCTGTGTAAATAATTTTTTTTTTACATTGTCAATACATCACAACCACCCAATTGGGTGAATAATGTTAAATTGACAAATGTAATCCCTTTCAAGTCTTTTGAAAAATTTAAATACAAAATACTAGTTCACCAAAATAAAATAATAGAAAATATAAAAAAAAAATAGGAATATAAATTATATATACTCATTTTTGTAATAAAAAAATATAGGAGGATATTTTTATAGACATTTTACAAAATAATATTATAAAATATCTCAATTTTAAGATCTAGTTAAATAGAATAAACCATCAATTTAGTCCTTAAATTATCACTCTCCATATTGGTCTCTAAACTATTAAAATCTACTAAAAAGTTCATAAACTATTCCCCAATCTTATTGTTTAGTCCATCAATTTTCTTGTTTGGATGTCCGTCAATTGACAATTTTTTTGATTTTTTAGTCCTCAAACCATGGATTTTAATTGCAATTACAACAACGGATGAGGCTACTGCGATTGCAGTCATTGTGTCTATTGTGATGTATACACGACCACAACCTAAATATTACATGGAATGACAATGTTGATCACAAGAAAGGGGAGTTTGAATTGTGATTACTTAAAAATTTCTGCAATGAACTTTAAAACTCAAGATTGATCTTGGTTTGATAAATAAGAAGAGCAGAACGTTCTTCGTTAGAATAAATAAATTTTTTTTTAAGTGATTAGTGATGTGCAGGTGATAATTAAAATGGAGATAAGAGAAAGATAATTCACACAGCGATATATCCTGATTCACCAAAAGTGGGCTATGTCCAGTCCTCACACCTTGTGAGCATTTTCACTAATACGATCAAAATAAGATTGTTTCGGTTTTTCCCACAAATGTTTTAAGAAGGATGCATGAGAGTAGTCATGATCTTGGCTTTATTCATTTTGTATTTTATTAAGAGGTCTTTTATGTATTTTTCTGACATATGAAAATGCCATCTTCGTGTTGTTTAATTTGCAAGCCAAGAAAATATCTTAATTCTCCCATCATGCTCATTTCAAATTCCCTTTGCATAAGATTCGAAAAGTCTTCACACATTTTTTTCATTAATGGATGCAAAGATAATGTCGCCAACATATACTTGGACGATTAGTAAATCATTTCCATCTAATTTTTTGAAAAACGTTGTATCGATTTTTCCTCTGGTAAATTTGTTTTTGATTAAAAAAGAGTTTAATCTTTCATACCAGGCTCTAGGAGCTTGTTTTAATTCATAGAGATCCTTGGTGAGTATAAAAACATGATTTGGTTTAGATTGTTCTTCAAAACCAGGGGGTTGACGGGCATAAACTTGGTCATTTAAAAATCCATTTAAAAATGCACTCTTAACATCCAATTGAAAGAGTTTGATTTTTTATGAGATGCATATGCAAGTAGTATTCTGATAGCCTCTAACCTTGCAACCAAAGCCAAAGTTTCATCATAATATATACCTTCTTGTTGATTATACCGTTGTGCTACCAATCTTGCTTTATTTCTAATAACTTTTCCTTCTTCGTTCAGCATGTTTCTGAACACCCACCTTGTTCTAATGATTATTTGATCTTGTAGATTTGGTACAAGAGTCGTGACCTCATTTTTTTTAATTGCAGCATCTCTTCCTTCATTGCGTCAATCCAAGATTGATCCACTATGGCTTCTTTGATTGATTTCGGTTCAATATGAGATGTCATTGTCATATTGTTGTCGATATCATCTTTAACTAACCTTCTTGTTCTGATTCCATTTGATATGTTTCCAATAATTTAGTCTTAAGGAGAATCTTCTATTGTTTTCCAACTTCTAGGAGGAGAATGAAAAGGAGATTTTTTTTATCAATCTCGTTTTCCTGAGAGACAATCTGCTTTTGTTGTTCAAACTGAACTTCCTCTTCATCATCCTTTTTACTTAAATCAAGATCATCAAATTCATCAAATAATATATGCATACTTATTTCAATAGTTTTGGTTCTCAAATTGAATATGCGATATCCTTTAGAATCAGTTGAGTAACCCAAAAGATGGCCTTGTCTGATTTTGCATCAAACTTTCCAAGGTTCCCTTTGTTATTTAAAATGTAACAGTAACATCCAAAAATGTGAAAATATGAGATGTTTGGCTTTCTGTTTTTCCATATTTCATATGGTGTTTTGTTGATAATTTTTCTTATTGATACATGATTTAAGATGTAGCATGAAGTGTTGATAGCTTCCGCCCAAAAATATTTCTCAACATTAGATTCTTCCAAAATTGTTCTTGCCATTTCTTGTAAGGTTCTATTTTTTCGTTCAACAACTCTATTTTGTTGAGGAGTTCTTGCATAAGATAGATTGTGAGAAATTCCAAGTTCATCAAAGAAGGTTTTGAAAGATGCATTTATGAATTCCCCACCATGATCACTTCTTACGGAAATGATATTGAAATCTTTTTCATTTTTTACCCTTTTACAATAGATTTTGAAGGCATTAAATGCATCATATTTTTGTTTTAAAAAAAAAACTCAAGTGTATCTTGAAAAGTCATCAACAATGACAAAACCATATTTGATTCCTCCTAGACTTGTTGTTTTAATGGGGCCAAAAAGATCTATGTGAAGTAGCTCAAGTATTCTGTTTGTAGAGATAAAATCTTTTGAATCAAAACTACTTTTAACTTATTTTCCTTTTGCACAAGTTTCACATATTTTATCTTTATCAAAATTTATTTTCGGTAGACCTCTAACAAGATCTAACTTAGATATTTTAGAGATTGTTTTCATACTGATGTGACTAGTTCGCTTATGCCATATACATTTGTCTATCAATAGACATAAAGCATGACTCTTCTGGTAATTCATCAAGGTATAAAACATAAAGATTATTTCTTCTTGTTCCAAGGAAAAGATTTTCTCCAGAATCTATTTTTCTGACTTCACATATATTGGGTTTGAATATAAATTCGAAGCCATATTAACATAGTTGACTAATGCTTAAAAGATTATGCTTCAATCCTTCAACATACTGAACGTTTGTTATTTTAGCAGAATTTTCCTTACCAATGGTGCCTTTACCTTTAATTCGAGCTTGGTTGTTGTTCCCAAACGTTACGGAGCCTCCATACTTTTTGACAAATGACATATAACATTGTTTATCTCCTGTCATATGTCTTGAACAACCATTGTCCAAGAACCATGATTTTTTCTTGACATTTTGAGAACCACCCTGCATTAGATGTTACATTGTTTTTAGGTACCCATTTGATCTTGGGTCCTTGAAAGTTATTTTTCTTTTTAAAGCTTGACTTCTTTTTAAAATAACATACTGATTCAGTGTGGCCAAAATTAAAACAGTAGGAACATTTAGTTGATTTTGGATAAGATATGAGAATCTGGTTTTTCAGCACTTTTGAAGATTGTTCTGATATACCTCCAGAATCTTCTTCCTTTTATGGAGAAGGTTATGTTTTTATTTCATAATGTTATTCCTTTCTAGGAGCCCTTTTTCTAATTTTTTTCACCCATTTTCTTAAAATAACACGCATATTCGAAATGTCCAATTTTACTACAATATGAACATTTGGTTTTCCATTTATCCTCTTTTCTTTCAGGTATGAAAAAGTTTTCATAAAGCTTTTGTTTTTGAGTTTTGTCAAATCCAAGACCAGTTTTGACAAATATTCCTACTTGGGAGCCCATGATTTTTTTGAAAATTTTCAGTGGATTTAATAAAGTTTAACAAATCATTTTTAAGAAGAACGTTCTCCTTTTGTGTTGCAGAACGTTCTTGACTTTTAGTTTTTTCAGATTTTTTGAGTTGAGATTCTTGCATGCTTTGAATAACTTTTTTTAGTTCATTATTCATAGCCTGAGTTTTTTCTTTTTCTTTGTAAAATTGTTCTTTTAACGAACTACATTTTTTAATAAGAAAGTTTGAATCATTTAAAAGATTATCAAATTCTTTTTCCATTTGTTCACAAAGTGGACATGATTCAGAGTTTGTTACCTCATCTTCTTTTGAGTTCTCCATCAAGTAGATGTTTGCTTCCTCATTTTCTTTTGCTTCTGATTCGTCAGAATCATCCCAAGTCACCATCATAGATTTTTTTTAAATAGAAATTTCTTTCGCGGTCTTTTGTTTGAAGGACATTCAACTATGTAATGTCCTAATTTATTGCATCCAAAGCATGTGATTTGACTTTTGTCTATTTTAGTTTTAGGACTTTCTCTTTTGTTGGGAATGTTCCTTTTTATCTGATCTCTTATCTTCATCATTTTATGAATTTTTCTTGTAAAAGAACAATCTCTTCATCAGCCTCTTATTGGTTGTGTTCTGATTCACTTTTATCATTTCATTGAGGTGGTGCGTTCTGGGAATTATGTGATACTTTTAAGGCAGTTATTTTATTCTTTTTGACTGGTTTGTCTTCCTGCAGCAGCACATCGTGTGCTCGTAAAGTTCCAATGAGCTCTTCCAATCGTAGTACCTCAAGGTTTTTGGCTTGGCTTATGGCTGTTACCATTAGTCTCCATACGATTGGAAGAGATCTCATAATTTTTCTTACTCTATCTTGTACTGAGTCTATTCTTGAGTACATTTCATCAATAGTTTCTCCTTCACTCATTTCAAACAACTCGAACTTCCCGTATGCCAATGTCTATTCTTGTTTCTTTGACATGGCTTGTTCCTTCATGATGAGTTTGCAGTGTATCCCATACTTTCTTTGCAATATCGCACTCATCTACTTTTTCACTTTCTTCCCTGCTTAAAGCACAAAATAAAAACATATGAGCTTTAGAGTTTAGAAGTACCTTGGCTTTGTCTTCAGTTGTCCAATCTGCTTATTTCTTTTAAGCAAATGTTGGATCGTCTTAGTTGATTCTTGGAATGAAGTTTCCATCTATTATTATACGCCATATTCCTGTGTCTTGTGATTTTAGGATTAGTTGCATCTTGCTTTTCCAGAAGTAATAATTTGTACCATCAAAGTAAGGTGGTCTGTTTGAAGATTCTCCTTCAACAATGTATTTAGATTTTGACATTGTCTTCTAGATCTTTTTCTCTAGCACTTTTTAGGTGTTGATTATTAGAGATGGGGCTCTGATTGCCAATTGAAATGACAATGTTAATCACAAGAAAAGGGGTTTTGAATTGTGATTACTTAAAAATTTCTGCAATGAACTTTAAAACTCAAGATTGATCTTGGTTTGATAAATAACAGGAGCAGAACGTTCTTCGTTAGAATAAACACAAAAATTTATAAGTGATTAGTGATGTGCAGATGATAATTAAAATGGAGATAAGAGAAAGAGAATTCACGCAACGATATATCTTGGTTCACCCAAAAGTAGGCTACGTCCAGTCCTCACAACTTGTGAGTTTTTTTAGTAATACGGTCAAAACAAGATTGTTCCTGTTTTTCCCACAAATGTTTTAAGATCAACCTTGATCTATTACAACAGTTGTCTTTCACCTTGAAAGATGTTTCACATATTAATCTTCAATTCTTAGAAGAGTATTTACACTTCTTCTTTTTAAACACACAAGGATTTTACAACTCTCCTTACACTATCTCTAACTCTATAGTGTTTGAGTTCCAAAAGTAATTTGATAGGAGTTTGATTTGATCAGTTGTTATCAACACTTGTTTCAGTTTTTTGTTCCAAGCAATCAGATTCAAGGAATTTATCTCTGATTTGAATAAAGGAGCAACTGAAGCCTAAGCTTGGTGTTTTGAGCTTGTGATTCTCAAGAATGATGTTTTTAATGAATGATTGATTGCACTCTAAGTTGATGATGTTTCCCTTGCCTTGGAGTTTCTTTTATAGGCATCTTGAAGGGTTGTGCTAGCTCATATAGCCGTTTGAAAACAGACGGTAAAGTTTATGAGTTAATAGGCATGTGACACAAATAAACAAAGATTGTTCCTGCTGATCTTTAGAACATTCTTCATTTCCTGTTTTGGCAATTATCTGGTTTCTGATAGTTTTCTTCTTTGTTTTGTGCTCCAATCCTTTTTATATGTTGTTTAGTGATGTGGTGTCTCCTTTGTTCAGGTTTGTGCTTGCTTAAAGTAACTCATTACTTCTTGAAAATTTAAGCTAGCAATGTTTTGTGTTACTTTGATGTTGAAATCGTATTGGCTGGTTCTGGTCACAGCTTCCTTGCGCATTCAATTTCTGTTTGTTGCTTATGATCTGTCATGTGTCTCTTGATTTATAGTAGTTTGAACACATCTTGTTTTTAGAAGGATTTGTTTTTGAAGATTCAAGAACGTTCTTGGGTTAAGTAAAATAGAGTCAGATCATTCTTGATTCATGTTGTTTGTTATTGTCATGGCAGTTTTCATTCTAATCTTCTTCTGCTCTTATTTTGTTGCGTTTGAAACCTATCTAAGATTTAAAACACTCAAGAACACATGTTAAATGCTAATGATTTTTAGAATCATAATTTACAGATTAATTAACTTGATTTTGTTCATCATCAAAACATTTAAGTTGATATTTTTGTCTCAACATTACAGTCATGTGATGTGGTTCACAATTTAAAACTCGGCCTAAAATGATGAAAATAAATCAAATATAATCCAAAAAGGATAATAACAAACAATTTAGTTCATTAATTAAACGAATAAACTAATAAGCACATAAAATCGATAAACCAATTAAACCAGTACACCAACTATTCATTCGGGTATTTTTTGTTGAAGTCAATGAACTCTTATAGTTTACTTGTTTATGCGAATTTATTCATTTTTCGTTTTCCATATTGATTTATTGATTTAAGTAAGGTTTAATTGGTGCATTTGTTTACATTATAATTATGCACTAACAGGAGCTTTAATCATGCATAAATATGAAATAATGGATAGTGATGTATCGATTTAAATGATTCACCGGTTTACATGACCTAATCTATTTATTTGTTTAGTTGAGAAACTAAATCATTAATTTTTTATGATACTTCAGAAGCTATATGGATGTTTTTTCATACTTTAATGACTAAATAATTAAAAATAGTAAAATTGATAAACATGAAATTTGACGATGGTTAAATAGGTGAGTTGAGTAATAGTACAAGGACCTTTTAATATATTTTTGGAGATAGTGACACTAAGGCGATTAAATTGATGGTTTATTATACATCCATGTAAAAAAAAAAATTAAATTGATGGTTTATTATACATCCATGTAAAAAAATTTTGCTCCATGTGCATCCAAATTAAATTAAATGTTTTCAAAAGTCAAAATTATTTAATATTTGGCGTTTAATAATTAAAACTATGAAAGTATTATATATAAAAAACTATTGTAATTACAAAAATATATCATATTTGCCTTATTCATTTATTGAAGATATGGTTTTCTCCTCATAATTAATGACTCTTTTTAATTTTTTTAGTGAAGAACTATTTTAGTATGTGAAAAAATAAAAGTCAATTTTAGTCCCAAAAAAATTAAACTGAGATTACTTAGTTTTTACTCTCTTACATTTTATTTGGTTGATAAATAAAAGATAGAGAAGAGAAAAAGAATAAAAAATAAGATGATAGTGTGATAATTTGACATAAGAGAAAATGAAAAAAAAAATGATAATAAAAAAGAAATATGGATACTTATAAAGTAACTTTAATATCTTTAAGAAAAAAAAAAGATGACATTACTAGATTTTTTTTCAATTTCAAAAATAAAAAATAAATAAAAATATAAAAAGAATTTAGAAATATTTGTTTGCATATATATAGCATGAGTAATAACTATTTAAGAGATTCGCGGTTCATATCCTGACACTACATAAAAGTAGTTTTTTTAATGCAGGAACTTTGAATTATTTGAATTATCAAAGTCTCCTTTCTTTAAAAGTTAGAAGATTAATATAAAAAATACTATAAGTTGTAAAAAATATATAACATTAATAGAAAAAAGTAAAATAGAAAAATACTAATCACATTATATAATTAATTTTGTATGTCCTATTATATAATCAATAACTAATACTGAATGAAGGCTATTATTGTCCTTTTGATTCAAAAGAATAATAATAATCATCATTCAATAATAATTAGTTAATAAGTATGTGATTGGTAATTTTTTTAATCTTATTTTTATCTATTAACATTAATTTTTTACAATTCTTGTTCATAGTATGAAATGAATAAAATATTTTAAATTTTACTTTTTTTATTTTTTTTAACTAAAATAATATTTATAGTTTATTAAGTTGAAACACTTTCTTTCATAAATATAAAGGAATTTTCAAATAAAATTATTAATAAATGTTTAATATTTAATTAATATATGAAGCCAATTTTCATAATAATAAATATTTTTTATTAACACATCTTATGATGTTAATCAAGAAATATTTTTAATATTTTAAGAGTTTAAAAACATTGACATTGTAAATTTGTTTTTATCAATACATCTATTCATATGCCACCTTGTAGATAGATATTCAACAGAAAATATTTTATGAATTAATATAATAAAACTTTTATTTTTGTTATATAACTTTTTTTACTTAAGTAATATAATAATACTACGTCACAAAACATATTTGGTTGTTTGTGTATGTCAGTACATTTTCATTATATCACATTTTTAATGACTTTAATACTAATAATTTCTCAGTTTTACAACCATCGTCACATTTGACAATTTCAAGAGATAAAAAAAATAAAAGAATATTAATTTTATTCTGTTGTCCTTTATAATCATCGATTTATGTCTATAATCACAATTGTAAGTACGAAATAATAATGTATTAGTGACGTAAGTTGTATTAATTAGAAATTATAATTGAAAAATATACTAAAGATTCATTAAAAATTAGAAATGAAAGTATTTTTAGGATAATTTTTGGGATAGAGGGAGTATTAAATAAAAATGTATTTTGTTTGAAAATACAATCATTAAATATGCTCAAAAGCAAAAAACAAAATGTATCTTTTTTATTTATGAATTCAATGTTTTATCATCTTCTTTCTTTTCTACTCTAAATCTGTACCAAAATATTCATCTCTGTAACATAATAATTGTTAATTGTTGCATTTGACTATTTCACAAGAAAAAATATAAATGAAAAAAAAATAATTATGATTTTACTTAATTTCTTATTAATTAAAAATACTAATAATTTGAGAGTGATACATATAATATAATATTCATTGATACAAGTATAAAAAACATAAAATTACATTAAATACTTAAGGTGACAATTTTTGTGAGAGATTTTTTTTATTTTTTTTTTAAATTGACAGTTATTATAGGATCGAATGATTAATTAGTTAGACTTTTTAAAAATACTAATATTAATTACCTGTGCTATGTAGGATAAGCGTTCGCTGAAAAAAAAACATGAATTAACAAAAGATTATAATTCTATTGCATATAACGAGAACTTTTTTAGAGAAATTTCACAAAATCACTTGAACTCATTTATACAAAATCTTATAATTTTATATTTAATAAACTGTTTCACACTACAAATATCTCACCAAATAAAATAATATATATCATAAAAATAATTTTTTAGTTTGGTCAAAATATATATCATAAAGATTAAAATCGATTATTTGTGATATTATATTAGATGTGTCACCTTAGTAAAAATTTGACATTATAACCTCAAGATAATTGTAAAATGTCTATTTATATTATCATTATAAATAATAATTTCTCCTCTCTCATTTTTTTTTCAAATAAAAATATAACCTATTATTTTCCTTCCTTATATTTAAAAAAAATTCCCAAAAAATAAATTTATTAAACAAAAGAACAAAATTTATTACAAAAAGTAACTCTCTTTTCTTTCACGCAAAACCACACCTCCAAAAACACAATCCCCTTTTCACCCCTCCATAATTCCAGCATTGCACAGCTATCTACCATTTTTAGATAGTAATTGAATTTTTTAATTTTTTTATAATTAAAAAAATAATAATATTATTTATTTGACTAAAAAAATTATTTTTATTATTATTATTATAGAAATTTTTGCTTTTGACAAATTTTCCATGTAAGCGTTTTATGTTGTAGAGATGTCACATTGTTTAGTTGTGTGTCAATTTGAATAGCCAATTCAATGTGCGTATGAAAGAAAACTTTACACTCAAACTATTTATATAATAACGCTTTATTTTTTTTGTTCTCTTCTAATTAACTCAATGACCTCACTCCACTCTTCATGTGACTAATTCAATTGTAGCAAGTAACACATTCTCACTCATCTTTATCTTTTTTTATATGTGTGACAAAGGTGGTGTCTTTAGTTTTTCATCATTTTTTTTTATGGTTTATTGATGGTTGTTCTTGTGCTTGATTGATCATCGGGTATGTTTGTAAGTGAATTGATGCAAATTTTTTGGTCATGTAAAATTATATTTTGATGTGGTTAAAACAAATTGAATTTTTTTAGGGGTATTTGGTTGATGAACTTGGACGAGAAATTAACTTGATTTGCTCAGAATTTTGGATGATTTGAGTGTGCCATTTTGTTTATTGTGTTTGACCCATTTTTTATTCTTTGTCAAGTTTGGATCAAAAGTATTTTTATTTTTATTTTTGTGTGTGTGGGGATTTGTGAACAATTGTAATCTTCACTTATTTAGTCTTGTTTTTTCAGTGATTTTTTTGGTGGAAATGATGTAAGAGGCTATGAAAATTTTTAATTAATATTTTTTTTTGTCGAATTTTTTAATTAAAATATAGTAGAAGATTTTTTAATTAATATTTTTGTGTTGGATTTGAAGGTGGGTTTCTGGCACACTATTAAGGTTGTTGTCTCGTGATCTGAAGGGCTGTGAGTTCAAATTCTGGATACAATTTATCTGTTTCTTGTAAGTCATGAGTAGTAGTGGAGCTTATTTGTGACATAGGTGGCCAGACCACCCCAAAATTCTCAGTATTTTTTTTTAAATATTTTGAGTTAGAATTATTTTTACTAGTTGAATTGTGATTGTTGGTTTATTATTGTTGAGATGTATATTTGAGTTTAATATGTGAATGTGATATGTTATATGTGCACATTTTCTTGTTATATGAATTAATGTGACTAAATGATATGCATCGTGTAGATTAATACGTGTAGATCTTCGTTAGATTGATATGTGTATATAGACCAAAATTTGATTTACTATATCTCTTCAATATATTTTTGCAAATTTACAACTTAAAATTCTTATATCCAATACAATGTATTATACTTTTTATTTGTCCATTAAAATTTTAAAAATTTAACCACCCCATAGTTTAGTTCAAGATCGAACACCGGTCACGAGTTCAAATTCTAGAAACATCTCTTTGCTTGCAATATAAGGTTACGTACATCTACCCTCTTCAGATCCTACTTGTGAATGCCACAAAAAAAGAGCTGCCCTTTTTGTAGGGTCGGAAATCAAAACTGAATCATCAATACATTGATGTTTGGATCTTTGTTAAAAAAGTTTTAGATTTCATGAATCTAACCTAAGTTACTTCCTTATGTACTAATCACCCTTACCATGTATCCAAGTTTTGCTTGTTTGAGGCCTGCACATAATTTGGTTTTTACTTCAATTTTTTACTCCTTTAGAGTTGTTTTAGTTATAATGAAAATATTAAGTGCAGAAACTAGTTGATCTTACTGGTTAACTTATAAATTTTTTTGTTTATGATATATTATATGGTTGTTATGTTTGATGAATGATGAGTCCTGTGTTTTACATAATCAAATATCAATGTTATTGTTTCTCTTCCAATAAACATACAAAACTCAAGTCATTTTGTTGGCTGATGGTATTGCTGCGTTGCATTGAAACTGTTATAGAGAATACTAGAGTTCATAGTTTTCAATTTTCATTTTCTCAAAGATTTTATTTGACTTTTCAGGGAAATATTGAGCACTTATCATACAGGATGGACAAAAACAAAATGATAATTGGTACGCAAGGAACCAGCATTGCAACTGAAAGGTGGAAAACGGCAGAATTTCGGCATAAGATTGTGACAAAAGTGTAAGTAAAACATGGTTACGCAAAAATATGATTCGAATTACGCATTTTTTCTTTTAATTTATAGACCAATGTGTCATGTTGTTTAGATATCACAAGTTCAAAATGTGTTAAGCATAAGTTCAAATGTTGAAATCTTTTTGTTTTTTACTTTAGCAATTACAATACTCAATATGATGATTTTCTTCTCTTTTATTTTATTTTTTAAAATCATTAATCTACACTTGTGTTATTTACTTGACATCTTTCAATGTGCAAAATTATCTTGTATGTGTTCCAAATAAATGTTTTTTTTTTTTTTATGGTTAGTTGAGTTATTAGAATATGCATCAACATGCACATAAACTTTATATGACAAATAAAGTTCTTTAAACTGACATGATCTAATATATGTTTAAATGTAATATTACTTGTTGCAGCATGGATGAATTACTTGAGAACGGTATGCCTTATCAAAAGTTCAGTTTGTCTGAGCTTACTGACTCTGTAGAAAGATTTGAGATGAAAGTGTATAATTCTGCAAAAACTGAGGTATCACTTTTTAAGATTTGTGTGTGAAATATTATGATTTTTTTTATTGCAAAATACTTTATCCTTCTTATTTATTTTTCAGTTCACTGACTTTGCTTATTTGAGCAGGATATATTCTAAAAATCAATATTTTTAGAATCACTTTTATCTTCAAGAAAATTACTTTTCAAAAAATTCAAAATGTGTTTGTTTATTAAGCCTTTGAATAGAATTAGATATCTGATTATTTTGAGAAGCTACTTTGAGTAGTTTCCAAAACAAAATTTGTATCTTAATATTCTTTACTTTAAATATGTTGAAAATTTAGTTCTATGCATGATGAAGTTCTAACATCATTAAATAATTTGAACAAAATTATATGTTTTACTTCCATGCGAAGAATTTCTTTTGAAAACAATAATATTTTACTTTACTAATTCTGGTTATAGGAAGAGTACCTTTCTTTGGTAAAATCAAAGGTAAAATCCATACGTGCACTGTCTCGAAAGTATGAATCGAAACAATTCACAGACGCTTCTGGCTCAGGTGAAATATTCTCTTCTCTACATATTGAAATTGGTTAAGCATATTTTTTGTATAATGTTTCCATGAAAACTTTTCTATATCACTATTTCTTACACATCAATGTTTATCAAGATGTTCTTTTTTCACCCACAATCATTTTGGTGATGTTTACCTTACCGGTAAGTCATGTTGTGATGTACTACCGATCGATTTGCACTGGATCCCACCAACCATCGATTTTGTGAATCAAATTGATGGTGATTTCACCTATCTGGCTGATGTGTCACGTCAGCAATGAATTTTCTGCAGTTATGATGCATACATGCTTCAGTTGCTATATCAGTTTCTTTTGTCTCCTAAGTTCTCGTGTGTTTTCAAGCTTCCAAATGTTGTTCTTGATGATTTTGAAGAAGTATTTAGTTTTTTATTTATAAAATTTTCTTGTCACGGCAACATTTACGCTATTGATCATTCAATGATTTATGTTCTTTCTTGGTCATGTAACAATCTGACTATCTCTTCAGGCTGATGATCATTGCAGCCATTTTGTTAAGTTAATTAATTTTTCACCAGTAATGCTAAGATACTTAATTTAAACAAGGATTCTTCAATAGTGATAATAGATATATATTTTGTAATAGTAAGGTTTCCACTAATAATTTGTACTTGTTAGAAGATTCTAATTTCCAAAACAAAACCTTAGTTCAATAATGTTGCTGTTTTATAGACCAGCATTTGATTTTATACAAGAATTCTAATCGTTCAGTTTCCACTCAATCTATTTAACTATTTTTTATTGCTTTTATAATGGAATCTAAATCTCTATATTGTGTTTTCTGCCTTTTTTAGTTACCTCGAATCTAAATGGAATTTTCAAAAAACTACTTTTCTCTTTCCGCATGCCTTTATTTATGATTGTTCCAAAAATTCCAAAGTTTATTGAATGTTAATGATTTCCTTTTCTATTTCTTGAAGCAGGAAAAGATGCAAATATAGATTGGCAGGAGCTGACTTATGAAAAAGTAATTACTAAAATTGTTCCAATTTTTTTAATCATATTATTTACATTATTTGTGAAATTTTACTAAAGTGCACCATAAAAAATACATACTTCAAGTGCAAGAAATAGAAGAATAGAATCAACGTGAATGAGTGGACTTTGACTTACTTTATTTTATTGATATAGCTATACTATTTATACATGGCTTTGATCACATTCATTCTAACTAACTTATAACTAACTGACTAATCAAGTGGTTAATTAGTTAGTGATTACATACAATCAATGTCTTACTTGAATTACACAAACTTTTAATACCAAGAACATTCTTGTTTTATTCTGATCAATCTAGTTTTCAAGAACATTCTTAGTTTCTAACATTTTTCCCAGAACATTCTTGGTTTCTAACACTTTCCCTTAATTCAAGTATCTAAGTGATTTTACACCTAACAATCTTCTCAACTCTTCAAATCTTGTTATCCTCAAAGCCTTGGTCATGATATCAGCCAGCTGAACTTCAGTTTGATAATAGATGAGCTTCAACTTGCATCTTCCAAGTTGATCTCTTAAGAAATGAAACATTGTCTCAATGTGTTTGCTTCTTCCATGAGATACAGGGTTCTTTGCTAGATTTATTGCTGAAATATTGTCAATCATCAACGAAATTGGCTTGCATACATCCAACTTTAACTTTGTTGTTAATGATTCCAACCACAATGCTTGGCAAGCTGCATAGCTGCCATCAATATATTCAGCCTCGCATGAAGAAAATGCTATTACTGGTTGCTTCTTTGAGCTCCATGCCATTGGAGATTTCATGAACTTGAACACATAGCCTGAAGTGCTCATTCTATCATTCTTATTTTCGCACCAATCTGAATCTGAATAACCCACTAAGTCTCCATTTTCTTGCTTTAAATCTGTTGCAAAAGAATTCCATGCTCCATTGTGCCTTGAGTGTATCTCATTATCCTCTTAATTTCCAGCCAGTGAGAATGCTTGGGTTTCTCCATGAATTTGCTTACCACGCCACACTATAGCAAATATCAGGCCTTGTGTTACACAAATATCTTATGGAACCAATAGTCTGCTTATACAGGGTTGAATCTGCCAGCTCTTCTTCTATTTCTGTTCCCAACTTTGCATTGATCTCCATTGGAATGACAACAGGGTTACAGCCAACCATATTGAACCTTGTTAAGATCTCTCCAACATATTTCTTCTGATGCATCAACAGCCCTTCTTCAGTCTTCGTAAACTCCATGCCCAAAAAATAGCTTAGCTTGCCCAAGTCTGTCATTTCAAACTCATCTTTCATGATTTCTTTGAATTCTGCAATTGCCTTGCTGTTACTACTAGTTACCAACAAATCATCAACATATAGGCATATTAGGATTATTGCAGGCCTTTCATTTAGTGTGTAATGCCTCACATAAACTCTATATTCCACTGTTCACTTGATGAAGCCAATGTCAATTAGAAATGAGTCAATTATTTTGTTCCAAGCTCTTGGTGCACTTTATCCTCCTTTCCCTTAATCACAAATCCTGGTGGTTGAGAGACATACACCTCTTCTTCCTGCCATCCATTCAAAAATGCAGATTTAACATAAAGTTTTCACATCAGCCAGTTCCTAGCACAGACCAATGCTATTACAAGCATGATTGTCTCAATTTTGGCCACTGGAGCAAACACTTCAGAGTAGTCTATACCTACCCTTTGTAAGAATCCCTTGGCAACAAATCTAGCTTTGTACTTAGCAATTGTTCCATCTGGATCCAGCTTCAATTTGTAGACCCATTTTACTCCAATTTGCTTCTGTTTTGGAGGCAAGTCTGTAAAGTACCAAGTTTGATTTTTCTCAATTACATTGATCTCTTCCATCATTGCTTTTTTCCAGGGTCCTTTCTTCAAAGCTTCTTCAATATTCAAAGGTTTTGTATCTGCAAATAAGGCAAAATGAACCAGATCTCTACTTTTGTCAATTTCACTATCATTGTGCACTTCAAATTCTCTTAAATGTGTTGGTAGTTGTCTTGCTCTTTGAGGTCTGCTTGACTCTACTTTTTCTTCATCTCTGTTTCCACTGGTTTGATGATCCTCTTGTACTTGTAAACGAATATGTGTAGGCTGGCTTGTGTTGTTGGACTCCTGATCATAGTTCCAGTGTTGGCTTCTGTTCTTCTGGCTCCATTCTTGGCTGCTGCTGCCAATCTGCTTCTAGTCCCAACTTTCTTGCTCAATGATCTTGATATCTTTGTTGACCACCATCTTGCCTCTAACAAGATCATAGAGCTTGTATGCCCTAGTTGGATGATATCCTACGAGTATAATTGCTTCACTTTTGTCTTGCAGCTTTCTTCTCCTTTGGTCTGGCACATGCTTGAAACATAGAGCACCAAATGTCCCCAAGTGCCCTACTGTTGGCTGCCTTCCACTCCAGATCTCTTATGGTACCTTCTCTGGCAGTTTCTTTGTTGAACATTTATTAAGAATGTAGGTAGAAGTTGATGCAGCCTCTCCCCATAACTTACGTGGCATTCCCTTCTCTTTTATCATACTTCTAGTCATGTCTAAGATGGTTCTATTCCTTCTTTCAACCAGGTCATTGTGTTGAGGTGTGTAAGGAGTAGTTACCTCATGTTCAATTCCATTTTTGACACAAAATTCCTTGAATTCATGTGATGTATACTCACCTCCTCTATCTGTCCTTAGCACCTTGACAACTTCTCCACATTGTTTCTCCACTTTTATCTTGAAGTTCTTGAATACCTCAAATGTTTCATCTTTGGTTTTTATCAAATAAATCCATAGCATTCTATTGAATTCATCAACAAAAATTATGAAATAATTATTATCTCCTAATGATGGCACCTCAAATGGTCGACAAATGTCACTATGAATCACTTCAAGACACTTATTTGCTCTTGCATGCACTTGTGATTTGAATGAGTTCCTTGATTTTTTTCCTGCCATACACACTTCACACACCTTCTCAGTAACATCAATCATAGGAATTCCACTCACCATCATCTTGACTCCTAGCTGCTGCAAGCTTCTGAAGTTGAGATGGCTAAATCTTGAATGCCACAACGAGTTTTCATCAATTGAACTCACTATTTTCAGGCATTGAATATTTGCAGCCTGTATATTGATGACAAAGGTTCTATTCTTTGAGAGAGGAGCCTTGAGTATCATCTTCTTCTGCCCACCATACATCTCTAAAACACCATCCTTCATGATCACCTAAAACCCTTTCTGAATCAGCTGCCCAATGCTCAGCAAATTGCTTTTCATTCCTGGTACATACAACACATTTTCAATCACTATTGTCTTCCCATTTCTTCTCTTGATCACCATGTTGCCAGCTCCCTCAGCTTCCAAGGTTCTATCATCAGCAAACCTGATCTTGCTCTTTCTTGATGTATCATATCCACCACCTATTCTTTGTGGCTTGTCATGTGATTGGAACATCCAGTATCAAGAAACCAAAATTGAGATGAAGAATTCGTTTGTCGTAGCCATTAACAAGACTGTGTCTAATTCTGAGTCATCTTCTTGAGTAGCACATGCTTCATCTTCTTCTTTCTTTTGTTTTCCTTCTTTTCCAGCCCAACATTCATCAGCAAAATGTCCAAATTTCTCACATTATAACATTGCACCTTCTTATTATCAAAGTTTATTTTATCTTCCTTTTGATTTACCACTTGCATTGCCTCCTTTTGATGATGATTCAGACTTGTCATCTGGTTTTTTGAATTTATTCTTTTTCCATTTCTTTTTTTGGTCACCTTTCTTGTTGGTTTGTGCTGCCAGTGCATGATCTCCAGATTTAGCCCCATTTCTTTCATCCATTCTCAATTCTCGTGCTTCTAAAGTGGCCTGCAATTCTTCAGGACTCAATGCGGAAATGTGTTTAGATTCTTCTATGGCACATACAATATAGTCAAACCTGGGATGCAAGGATCTTAATATCTTTTCACACAGCTTCTGCTCAGTAATCTTCTCCCATAGCCAGTCATTTGATTTGTGATGCTCCTCAATCTTGAGACCAGATCAGACACATTCTCCTACTCCTCCATCTGCAACAATTCGAATTGTTTCTATAAGGTCTGCAACTTTACTTTCTTTACCTTGGTTCCTTAAGAATAACACTTCTCCATAATGTCTCAGGCTTCTTTGGCACTTCTTGCATCAGATATCTTGTCAAAGTTGCATGTGTCAAGGCATTGGTGAAGAATGAAGGTGGCCTTACAATCTTTCTTCTTGTTTTCTTTAAAATTTGACCTCTGATCCTTTGTTGGATTGACTCCCAGCTCCTTAGACAATTTTCTATGATTTCCAACACTTCTTGAAATCCAAACAGTGCTCGAATCTGCACTCTCCATCTATCCCAATCTTTTCCATCAAAATGTGGCATATGGGATGAAAAATTTCCAATGTTTGCACTTGAACTCATCCTCCCTTCACTTGTGTTTTAACACTCGCACTTCATTCGTGTTTATCACTCTAATTGTGGATAAAAAACCTATGCTCTAGATACCAAATTATTAGCTTTCAAGCTATTACTTCAAGTGCAAGAAATAGAAGAGTAAAATCAATGTGAATGAATGAACTTGGACTTACTTTATTTCATTGATATAACTATGCTACTTATACATGGATTTGATCACATTCATCTTTAGTAACTTCTAACTAACTGACTAATCAAGTGTTTAATTAGTTAGTGATTACATACAATCAATGTCTTACTTGAATTACACAAACTTTTAATACTAAGAACGTTCTTGGTTTATTCTGATCAATCTAGTTTTCTAGAACATTCTTCATTTTTAACACTTATCCCATAACATTCTTGGTTTCTAAACTTTTATTCTTCATAATCCAAGAGCTAGACTCAAAGCATATTACACTAAGCTCCATGTTAATCTAGTATCTAAAAGGAAGCATAGATATTAAAATTATGTGTGCAGACGATGTTTTTTTGGAGTGAAATCCACAATTGGGGATCACTTTATGCCACAGGTTGCATATGTAGGTATCTTTGGTCCAACTAAGAATGTTTTAGGAAGATTCAATGGTTGAAACACATATTAAAACTAAGTAAATGCAATGTTAAATAGCGGCTATAGCGGAGCAATAGCACTGTTGTGCAATGAAATTTGAACAAACTACTATTTTTTTGCGATCCGCGGTTGACAACACTAAGTAAATGAGATAGAGGGTTTATATACATCAACTAGATGAACAAAACATAGTAACTTTCTAACTAACTATTACAACAGAAAGTGCTCACTTATGAAGTTACATTCAATATTTATAGTATGAGATCATATGCATTCCATATATGAAATCGTTAATATCTTACTTTGTTTGTATTTTTTTTTTATGAAGTTGAAATTTTGTACCATACTTAAGACATTTGCATTGACACAACTTTGTTCTTCTAATTGAACTAACGTTACTAATAAAATGTTTAGTTGAAATTTCAAAGATCTACAGAGGTTACTCAAAGTACTTGAGTGACTCGTAGCACTTAGCATACTTGATATCTATAAACATTACATTTAAAGTAAATTTTATATATAATTTTATTTGTGTGTATATTTTTATGTTCATTGGTTCTCCAATATTTACAAGAGTTAGAATTTTGTCTATTGTCACTGATAAACCAAACTCTAAGTTTTCAACTGCATATGTTTTGTTATTTTCTTATTGCAGTTTCAAAGGTTGAAAGATAAATATTACAGACGACTCACTCCCCTTTATCAAAAGATTTGTATCAAACTTCAAGAGGTTTGTGAAATTTTCAAGCATATTACTATGCTTCTTGAAAACTCTAATTTGAAAATTGTGCTTCTTATTACTACTTTTTCCTATTTATATTAATTTTTTTCAGGCGGAGTGTTCTACCCAATATATAAGCAGTAAAGAATTAGCTAAATTCAAAAATAATAAGATTGCTATGGAATACCTTTTTTCACTCTTTGACATGAACAAAAGTCAAATTACCACTGATATCAAGGATCGAGCAGGTGAAGCTGAACATTACATTGAAATGCTTTTAAAGACGGTTTCACCAAGCAACCAAGGAAGTCAGACAGTTGACTTCCAATTCAAGCAATCACCTGGCCCGACAAATTCTAAAAATTCACAGACGGTAATTTTCTAAACAAAACTATCGCCATTTGTCCCAGGTATTTGGAAACAAAGAAACATCATTTGACAAAGCAAATTTCTTCGCAGAACAATATGCATTTGCAAGAGCCCCGAGTGGCAGTACAAATTGGCAATTCACAGCCGCATTTAAATCAACCTTCATTCTCAAAAGGTAAAAAATCAAATTGTAAATTTTTTAATGATCTTTTATATGTTCTCTACATCAGAGTTTACTAGCAAACATTTATTTACTATATTTCAATCTCAGAACCTGGCAATGCTGTACAACAGCAAACAAAGCTTGCACAACAAGAAACTGGAGCATTTGATGTAAGCATCAACCCTCCGAGGATTTCATCTTCTCCCTTGAGTAAAGACAGCAATAATCAATTTTCTCAAAAATCTTCTGTCGTTTCTGAAGAAGAGCCAAGTCCTGCGATGCAGCGATTAATTAAAGCGGTTGGCCTAAAACTTGTGCCTGCTCCTTAATATTCTTTTTTATTTTGTTTTTGTTTCAATTGACTCATAAAGTTGTGTGCTGATTACATAGTAAATTCTATGATTCTGATATGTTTTCAGCTGACCAATATTTCACCTGAAGCACTGAGGGCATCGGTTAGTGACATTGAAGAGGTAGTCCGTTCGAGTGATGCATTACCGGAGGCAGCTTTGATCGATGCACTGCCAGATATGGTAGATGAACTAGGACTACCAATCCTTCATATTCCAGAAGGTAGATTCTAATTCGTATTTGATATTGATGCATGTTCACCTGCAAGATTGTGACTTTCATTGATTTGTTCCCAAAGGATGGAAAATGCCTCGCAGCTTTGTAGCAACGGCTGCTGATTCAACATTCTTGGATGCAACGGCTTTTGGCACTTCTAGCACACTCAACAGTTTCAGCCAGTCGACTAACACTGAGAAAACTGACTTGAATCCATTCACATTTAAAGTAAAACGTCCTAGAAATGCGGTAATCTTCTTCCATTTTTGTTTTCGATCGAAATCTACTAGAAGAGCATACTTAAATGCTGTTTTCCATTATACACACTATTTTTCTTATTCATGAAATCTTTACATTGTTAAACTCTAGCAGGAAAATCCACATCTTTTAGCAGAAATAAAAGAGATAAACAACAGATTTATCGATTGTGAGGTCATTATCGATGAAAAGGATAATGTTGAACAATCATTTGGAATAGCTACTGAACAAACTGAAGGATTAGTTATTAAAATCATTTTCAATGCAGTGACTATCAGTCAGAATCTCGTATACGAGTTCACTACTGATAAAAAGGTGAATGATTTTAAATTATGTTTTGAACTATTCATATTGATTATTTTGATTTTCATCTCATTGATTATGTAAACTTCTTCTGCAGTCATTGATCACACCGCTACGTTTGCTTGTTCCTCCAAGCTATCCATCTTCCTCTCTTGTTATTCTTGACGAATTGCCGCTTGAAGTCAGGTTAGAGATTATAATTGCATTCTTTTCCCTCGCTTAAATACTAACACTATTAATACTATTAATTATTAACGTTGCTCGTTGCGAAAAAAGTATTGTATTATTTTTTATTTATAAATTTTAAGCAATTATCTATCTAGTTTTTAATAGTTATCAAGTGATGTTGTTTGTATACTTTTGAGTGAATTATTTACTTCCTATTAATTAAACAACCATAACTCAGGAAACATAATCATAAAGTTTTACTTCCTATTATTATAGTATTTTAGATATTAATGAAAAAGAGGAATGTTCATTTACCATACACTATATTGGAATCAGCCATCAAAATGTAACGTAGATATATTAAACAGATGTTACATTTAAGGTGATAGATGATATAAATTAGGAAGTACTTATGTATTTTGTTTTATAATTTTAATTACTTTCAAGCTATGCGGTTAGTGCTTTTAAGCAAACAAGAAGTTTTTAATGGCCCATAAAACAAACTTTGGCATTTGAAAAATAATTAATATCTATATGTATGTATGAAATCTTTGTATAGATACTTTCAATCATATTTTATTATATATAGATATATGTGCATGATTTTGTAATAATAGTACAATGTGACATTATGATGAGATGTGGTAGACTATTTTTGTAAAAAAAAAAAATATTCTTTACTTCTACTGTATTGTTATTAAAGTCACCAAATCTAATGAATGGATTCTCAAATTTTTTGTCTCACGTTCCCATAGTCACCCTTAATAAATTGAAATAATTTTTTTTATATCCTTTTTTATAACATTTTCCTTCTATTTTATATGTTAAATCTAATGTAATTTGTCGACTTTAAATGAGATTTTTTCATATTAAAAAAATATAAGTGGTGCATAGTCATCACTTTATAAATTAGTTTCGTAAAAATGAGGTAAACTATATATATAAATTTAATATGGTACCAAACTTTATTCATCGATCCATCTATATTCACGCACCTAGTCTAATAATATTGGGCGTAAGATAATGTATTGAAAAAAATTCAAGTCTTACATTGATTAGAAATAAGGTTAGGAATGCATAAAATAGTGTATTGAGAAAAATTTATATCTTACATTAAATAGAAATAAAGTCTAAAATGTCTTTATAAAAGAGAGACACTATATTACCTTATACGCTAATTTTATAGAGACTCGTGAAGCCGAACTAAAATTTTAATTTTAAGACTCTCCGCCAAAAAGAAAATTTAATAAGCTAAATATATAAGTAATATAAATCACGTAGTGTTACATTGTGCTACTAGCTCTTTTGAATTGACTGTACATCAGCATATAAGCATATATATATATATATATATATATAATGAATTATTTGCAATAGTTGTTGACCTTAATTTGTATTTGAATTGAACAGTGATGACCTGAGAGCTCTAACAGAGAGAACAAAAGCAAAGCTGAGATTTAATCTCCAAAGCATGGATCAACCATGGTTTCTTAAAGATATAGCAAGATTATGGGAACGTTATGCTAGAGAAGCAATCAATGAGTATGCACTTACTATTGGTGGTGGAACATTTACCTCAGTGCATGGAGGTTGGGATGTTTGCCGTTTCTGATTTCTGCTGTTTGGTAATTCTGCAGAACAGTTCTGTGTACATGTATGAAAATTTATAGTCTAGCTGCGAGTTGATTTTTGAAGGGTTTTAAATGAAATGGTTTTGGAAGATTAACTTTGTATTTTCACATATATTTTATATTAAAAAATAATGAAAAGAACAACATGATATTATATATCCATTTATTATGTTGTTCTTTAAAAAATTTTAATATATCATATATATTAAAATATAAGTTTAGCAATCCTCTAAAGTTTTTTTCTCAAAATCCTCCAAAATCAAACTCGCTAACAAACCTTTAAGGATAATTCAAGACTAATAAGTTTGATGAACTTGAAACTTTAGTTGTATAAATAAGATGTTCATGGTTATGCTTGTTTATGTTTATGGTAAAAATTGGAAACTATGATTAAATACATAAAGAATTTCAAAAGATGTTGTTATATGAGACCATTTTCTTGATAATGATTGTTGCCTTGTTAAAACTTGCTAAACCATTTTTTTTGGGTACAAGTGGTTAAGGATCTAGACTTTTGTAATTGTATGAGAAAGTGTTCAAATCTCCCTGAAACCTTCTTTGGAGAGATTCTTTAGTGTCTTGGGACTAGCAAAGTAAGTTTCCACATGATCAAGCTTAAAAAGATCGTCTTTCGTGGAAAGTCTATTACTAAAGAGTCACCAAACAAAAAGAGATACATTTAATAGAGCCATCTGTTATTGATAATTTGAAATTAGATAAGTCTAGAACCATGTAGAATTTCTATGATAGAAGTGATTTCATTATAGAAAAATGTGAGAAATATCTAGAAATGGGTATTAATTAGGAAGTTCCTAGAAATGTGTCTAGAGTTATCTATTTATACTTATAAATACCCCATTGTACTTGACATTATGCATCAAGAAAATTGTGAGTTTTCTATTAAAAATAATTTCCTTTCTCTAACAAAGTGGTATCAAAGCTTGATTGTGAGAGTTGAGAAATGACAACTCGTGATTACACTACTTTCCACTTCCCTCTTCTAAAAAAAGATAATTATGAAAAATGGTGTCTTAGCATGAAAGCATTGCTTGGCTCTCAGGGTGTATGAGAGATTGTTGAAAAAAGGCTATGATGAGCTACAAAATGAAGATGAATTGTCTTAAGTTGAGAAGGAGGTTTTGGCAAAGACAAGGAAGAAGGATCAACAAGCTCTTACTCTTATTCATCAATGTTTGGATGATTCTATGTTAGAGAAGGTTGTCGTTGCTACGAATTCAAAGGAAGCTTGGGAGATTTTGGAGGAATCACTCCAAGGCATTGACAAGGTGAAGAAGATAAGACTTAATCTCTAAGGGAGATTTCGAAGCTTTGAAGATGAAGGATTTCGAATCAATTTTAGATTATTGCTTAAGGGTGAAGACAATTGTTAATCAAATGAAGAGATATGGAGACAAGATAGAAGATATTTGTGTAGCAGAGAAAATTCTTTGTTCCTTGACTCGTAAGTTCGATTATGTGGTATGTGTTATTGAGGAATCAAAAGATCTTGACTCAATGTCCATTGAGGAATTAGAAGGTTCATTGCAAGCTCAAGAAGAAATAAAGAAGAAAAGGCAAGATGAGCCATTAGAGAAAGTTCTCAAGATCAAAGCTTCGTTGAAGGATGACATAAGATTCAATAGTCAAAACGTACGTGGACGTGAACAAAGAAGAGGATGAGGACGTGGTCGTGGCCAAGGAGGAAGAGGTTTCAATAGTGAATCAAACTACAAAGAAAGAAGTCACTCATCACCAAGAATTCTTGGAAGAGGAAGAGGTTATGGCTATTATCAAAGTGAAATGAGGTATGACAAATCTAAAGTTGAATGTTATAATTGTCGTGAATTTGGCCATTTTTCTTGGGAATGTCGTAATGCTCCTAATCAAGAGGAAGAAGAAGTTAATCTTGTTGATGAAGATGAATAGTCAACTTTGTTGCTAACACTCAAGGAGGAAGAGAAAGATGTCAATAGTTCATGATACTTGGACAATAGTGCAAGTAACCATATGTGTGGATGCAAAGAGAAATTTGTGGAGCTTAATGAAAACATGAATGGAAATGTTTCCTTTGGAGACTCATCAAAAATGAAAATTGAAGGGAAATGTATGATTCTAATTTCTTCTAAAGATGGGAGCCATAAGTTGATTAGTGATGTATATTATGTGCCTAAATTAAAGAGTAATATTTTGAGTTTAGACCAACTTCTTAAAAAAGGATATGAAATTCTCATGAAAAATAAACATCTTTGGCTTAGAGATCAAAATAACAATTTAATCGCTATGGTTCTTATGTCGAAAAATAGAATGTTTATCTTGAACCTAAGAACTATTGAAGCAAAATGTTTGAAGATGAATGTCCAAGATGAAGCATGACATTGGCATATGAGGTATGGCCACTTAAACTTTGATGCACTTAAAATTATAGGAGAAAAGAATATGGTGAAAGGGATGCCCTCAATCAATCATCCAAATCAATTGTGTGAAGGTTGTCTACTTGGCAAACAAGCTAGAAAAAGTTTCCCTAAAGAAGCCACGTCAAAAGCAACTAAGCCACTACAACTTGTGCATACTAACTTGTGTGGGCCAAGCATTCCATCTTCATTTGGTAAGAGTAAATATTTCATTCTCTTTATTGATGATTTTAGTAGAAAAACTTGGATTTATTTTTTAAAGCAAAAATCATAAGCTTTTGTTGCTTTCAAGAATTTCAAATCTCTTGTAGAGAAGGAGAGCGATCATGAAATCAAAGCTTTGAGATCTGATCGAGGAGGTGAATTCACTTCGAAGGAGTTTACTGAATTATGTGCAACTCATGGAATTCGTCATCCGTTGACAATTCCAAGATCTTCACAACATAATGGAGTAGCTAAGAGAAAGAATAGAACTATTTTGAACATGGCAAGATGCATGCTAAAATCCAAAAGGATGCCAAAGGAGTTTTAGGCTGAAGTAGTTTCTTGTGTGGTCTATTTAGCACATCACTTTCCGACATCAAATGTCAAAGACCAAACCCCTCTAGAAGCATGGAATGGAAGGACGCCTAGTGTTAATCACTTGCGTGTCTTTGGAAGCATAGCATACGCACATGTGCCACAACAAGAAAGATCCAAACTTCATGATCGAAGCATCAAACATGTCTTTGTTGGGTATGATCTGCATTCTAAAGGTTACAAGTTGTTCAACCCATGCAACAATAAGGTAGTGGTGAGTCGTGATGTTGAATTTGATGAAGATGTTACATGGAATTGGGAGGGTCAAGAAGAAACAAACTATAATTTCCTTCCATATTTTGAAAGAGATCAGGAGATCACAACAACATTTCAAGATGCAACTCCTCCTTCTTCACCTCCTCTTTCACCTACTTCTCTAGATGAAAGTTCAAGAGAAAGACCAAGTAAGATGAAAGATATAGAAGACATTTATGAAAGGTCAACTGAAGTTACTCTTGATCTTGAAGAGTTGTATTGTCTCTTGCGGATATGCGAATAACGAGCCATTGAATTATGGTGAAGCAGTGAAAGATAAAAGGTGGAGACAAGCCATGGATGAGGAGATCAAATCAATTGTGAAGAACAACACTTGGGAATTAGCAACTCTTCCAAAAGGCCATGAAGCAATTGGAGTCAAATAGGTGTACAAGGCTAAAAAATGCTAATGGAGAGATTGAAAAATACAAAGCAAGACTTGTTTCCAAAGACTACAAACAAAAATATGGAGTTGACTATGAAGAAGTTTTTGCACCAATTGCTCACATGGACACTATTAGTTTACTAATCTCTGTAGCAGCTCAAAATAAGTGAAACTTTATCAACTTGATATAAAATTGGCATTTCTAAATGGCTATCTTAAAGAAGATGTCTATGTTAAGCAGCCAACGGGGTACGCAATTAAAGAAAATGAATATAAATTTTTGAGATTGAGGAGAGTATTGTACGGATTAAAGCAAGCACCAAGAGCATGGGATAGTCGCATCAACAAATACTTCCAAGATAATGGGTTTGCTCGTTGTCAAAGTTTGTGATAATGGTGATACTTCATATTGCCTGTCTCTATGTGGATGATCTTTTATTCACTGAGAACAATCCAAGTTTATTTAAAGAGTTCAAAAAGGCCATGGCACTTGAGTACGAGATCACTGATATTGGCTCATGTCATACTACTTAGGCCTAGAAGTAAAACAATTGGAAGAAAGTATATTTATTTCTTAGGAAACTATGCAACGGAATTTTTGAAGAAATTTAAAATGTTTGATTGCAATTCGGTGAACACACCAATGGCGAGCAGATTGAAGTTGTCAAGGTTTGAAGATGCACAAAATAAGGACCCTTCTTTTTTTAAAAGCCTCGTTGGAAGCCTAAGATATTTAACATGTACAAGGCTTGGTATTCTATATGCGGTTGGAGTTGTGAGTCGTTTCATGGAAGCTCCTACTACTACACACATGAAAGTTACTAAGAGGATACCTCCGCTACTTTAAAGGTACGCTTGATTATAGACTATTTTACTCTTCTTCTAATGATTTTAAACTATCTGGATTCTGTGATAACGACTTTGCGGGAGATATTGTAATAGAAAAAGTACTAGTGGATTTATATTTTTCATGGGGGACTGTGCTTTTTCGTGGAGTTCAAAGAAGCAACCTATTGTCACACTTTCAACATGTGAGTCAGAGTATGTAGCACCAACATCTTGCACTTGTCATGCCATTTGACTAAGGAGATTATTGAAGGAATTTGATATGCCACAAAAGAAAGCTACTGATATTTGTATAGACAACAAGTTTGCACTAGCACTTGCAAGGAATCTAGTATTTCTTGATCGCAACAAGCACATAGACACAAGGTACCATTTCATTAGAGAATGCATTGCCAAGAAAGAAGTTGAGCTTAAATATGTAAAGACTCAAGATCAAGTAGCATATATTTTGACAAAGCCGTTAAAATTTGAAGACTTTCAAAGGCTAAGATCAAGACTTGGAATGAAGAAGAAAATTTCAAATAAAAGGGGAGCAATGATATTAATAATTTGAAATTAGATAAGTCTATAAGCATATAGAATTTCTATGAAAGAATCTAGAAGTGCTTTAATTATAGAAAAATGTGGGAAATATCTAGAAGTGAGTATTAATTAAGAAGCTCCTAGAAATGTGTCTAGAGTTATCTATTTTTACCTATAAATACCCCATTGTACTTGACATTATGCATCAAGCAAATTGTGAGTTTCCTATTAAAAATATTTTTCCTTTTTCTAACACCATCTTGTTTCATGAAAACTCGTCGAGAGGGTCCTTTTAAATATTATGATTCTCCACCAGCATCTTATAAGCTCCCTTAATTATGTATACACCATTAGAACCATTTTCCATAGCCCACTCCACAAAAACATTTACCTACATAAAAACATTACCCAATAAAGAAATATATTCCTAAAGTTACTCCTCCTCCCATTGAAAAAGTTGTCTCCTCCAAAATCAAAATCCTTGTTTCATCCCCAAACCTCACCATGAAATTTTTATCCACATCTTTATTCACAACATGAATAAACAACCCTTTTTTTTTTGACACAAGACCACTCCCCATCCACAAGTCCATCAACAAGGAAGGATGTTACTCATCCCCAACAAATCTAAATAAGTTTTTGGTAAATATTCTCCATTGTCCATTCTCAAACTCAACATAGAAAGACTGAATATCTTTCCACCACACAGACATCCTATTGGATGCACTACCATCAATTACCTCACCATACTTGTACGATAACACTTTAAACCGCAAATCCCCTCGATCTAACCTCAACAAGTCAACCTCCAAAACCACTTACCTACAAGAGCTATATTAAAAGCTTGCGATTTACGTACACCAACTCACGATCAAGGCACACATTTTCCCATTTAATCTACTGAGTCTTACATGCTTCCTCGATCCCCCCTAAAAGAAAAGATTTAAAAAGATATTCAATTTTAGAAATGATACACAAGGGAGCTTTGAAGAAGGGCATGTAATAAACTAACACGACAAACAAGACATCTTTAAGAAGAATATGATGACCACCCAAAGATAAACTCTAACACCTTCAACCTGATAACTTTCTCTAATTCTTTCAAGAACAAGGTCATAGAACAACAATATATAAGGACTCCTACCTATGGGTAATCCAAGATATTTAAACAACAACTATCTCAACTTACAATTTAACACACAACTATATTTTTTCAACTAGAAGAGATTCACATTCACAACAAGTAATAAACTTTTGTGAAAATTAACCTTTAAATCAGCAACCAACTAAAAAAAGCATAAGAATAGCCATAATCGCTCTTATATTTGTCCAACTTTTCTTCCCAATAATCAATTGTCGTCTGCAAACTAAAGATTAGTTAATTTATGGTCTCTTTGATAGGTTTTTGGAGGTGAGGGAATGGCTTATTTTTCATTTTGAAATTAATCAAGTTATAAAATATTTCTAAAATTGATTAAATTGTAATTGAAATGTTATATGATCATAAGTTTGACAATTTACAAATGGTACTCTCATGGTCATTCTATTTCCCTCCATTTTCCTCTCTTTTTCCAATAATTATTATATATGACATATTTATAAGTAAGAGTAAATCAACAAAAATTGTTGTATTTAATTGTAAATTCAGATCAAATACATTAACTTTATTGACTCATTTTTACTTATAAATTAGAACGGAAGAAGTAATTATTAATAACTAACAATTATTTTATTTAAAGTTAATTTTTAAAATATATTAAGAAAAATATTCTCATATTTTAATATAGAAATATATATAATGATAAGTATCCTCATATTTACATATGAAATATTTAGGAAGTCAAACTTAATTTTTTATTTAAAATTTAATTTTGAAATGTATATTCTAATATTTTGATACAACGATCATGGATAGTATTCTCGTATTTACATATGAAATTGGTTGATAATTCCTATTTATTACACAAACACATATTAATTTTTTCATACAAACACATATTAATTTTTTCATCTAGATACACTTTCAACTTCTTCCTTTTTATCCTTATTCTTTTTATCCTAACATGTTCCCAAGTTTGACCATTGACCGTGAGTGTTTATAATGAAAAGTATCACATAATCATTTAAAAAAAATGTGATTTTAATTTTAATTATTTGTGATTTGATTAATTACTAAAATTTATTTTTCTCATACTCATTATAAAAATCATCACATTTGATATGTTATATATATATATATATATATATATATATATATATATATATATTTCATACGATAATTTATAAATTAAATTATTATATTTAAATTTATAATTTTGATAGATATATAATAAATTATATACTATTAAGTTTAATTAAATAATTTTAATTTTTGAAAATGTATTGTGAGAATAAATTAAAAATTTAATATATTTTAAAGAACAAAAATTAATATTGAATTGAAATAATTAAAATTTTAATTTATGATTTAATATTAATACCTCAAATTATGATTTAAGATTGAATATATTTTATATTATATTTTTTACATTACAAATATAAATTTAAATACAGTTTAAAAATAGTTTACAAAAATAAAAATTATACAAATAAAATATTCAATTAGACATACATATGGTCATTTTGTAGGAGAAAATTTAAAATTATTTAATTAATAAAAATATTGTTCACTGCATTGTGAAACAAAAAATACAATGTCAATTATTTCAAATGCGATCGCATTGTCAACGTCGTCTATCATAATTACCGCACCTGTGTCTTTTATCCCTTTTATTAAGCCCTCTAGTGTCTTCTTTTTTGGTGTCCTTTAAGAGCAGTAATTAATTCAGATCTGGTAAGAACAGAGAATACCTATTTGTTTTCATCTTCTGAATCAGTTCCAGAGTCTGTGCTGAATCCAGAACTTGAGTTGGTATGTGCCATCAGAGTCATTACTGCATCCTCTGATGTGCTTCCAGACTTGCCAGAATGAATGATTTGTCTATTCTTCTTACCTTCTATTTTTCTTCCAGAGCTAGTACCTTTATGGAGTCCAGAGGCAAACTTGTTGTGAGCCATCATACCTGTTTCTACCTCTTCATCATCAGATGATTCCTCTTCTGATGCTTTCCTTTCTCCATGTTTGGACATTCTGATTTGATATGTCCAGGTTCATTGCATCCATAGTAGATGATGCTTTTCTTGTCAGCTTCTTCTTTTCCTCTGTTGGAGTATTTGCCGTTTTTCCTATGAGCTTTCTTCTTTCTGTTTTTCCATATCTTTGCAATCTGCTTGGTTATGTAAGCAAGATCATCGTCTTCACTATCACTATCCTCTGATTCTGATACAACCTTTGCAGCTTTCTGAAGGTGCAAACACGAGAATGGGGGGTTGAATTGTGTTTGTCAAACTTAATTAATTTTGCTGTTTTGTTAAATGTTGATTTGAATTATTCGATAAATAACTAATCAGATTCAGCAGCGGATAATAATAACATAGCACAACAATTTATACTGGTTCACCGTTAACTAGGTTACGTCCAGTCCCTTCCTCTAGAAGGCCTTTTCACTAATTCAAACTCCTTTGAATTATAACACCACTGACCCTACAAGCCAGTCTTCCCAAACAGCCTGACAACCCCAGACTTTTGAGGAACAACAACACCTTGACTATACCAGCCAAGTCTTCTCAAACAGCCTAACGACCCCAGACTTTTGAGGAACAACAACACCTTAACTAAACCAGCTAAGTCTTCTCAAACAGCCTGACAACCCCAGACTTTTGAGGAATAACAACACCTTGACTAAACTAGCCAAGTCTTCTCAAACAGTCTGACAATCCCAGACTTTTGAGAACCTTAACAACCTTAAACCTACAAGCTAAGTCTTTTTCTAATAACCTGACAACCCCAGATTCTAGAAGAAACTTCAACACTATAGGATTTAATATAAGGGATCGAAATTAGAACTGAGTAATTACTTCTGGAAAGTTGATACTCACAATATGCTTAAAGTGAACTAGAGTGTTTGCTTCTGAATAATTTATGATGACGATCAGCTTCACACTCTAAGAAAGAACACTTAGAAAATATTTATCTTTTAAGCATGTGTTTCTCTCCTTTGAACTCTCTGAATACTTATGAATTTTTGCTTGAGTTCTTATATTTTTCGATGCTTTATTCTTCAGCATTAAGCCTCTATTTATAGTTGAACTTTAGGGCTTCACTGATGCTTTACTTCAGGAGTGTATTTTGATTAATCTGTTTTGAGAATATTCTGGAGTAGTTTGCTCAGATTCTGTTTTGAGTCTTTTGCTCACTGATGCTTTACTTCTGGAGTGTATTTCAATTAATCTGTTTTGAGCATGCTTTTAGGTAGATTCAGTTTCTCGAGTCTTTTGCTCCAATTCTGTTTTGAGCATTTTTCTCAGATTCTGTTTTGAGCATATTTTTAGCTAGATTCTGTTTCTCGAGTCTTTTGCTCCAATTCTGTTTTGAGCATTTTTCTCAGATTCCGTTTTGAGCATATTTCTCATATTTTGTTTTGAGCATTTTTCTCTGACAAATTCCTCTGATGATATCCTCTGGACATATCCTCTGGTGACGTCATTCTCTGATTTCTGCTTTTGGTGACGTTATCCTCTGATTTCTACTTATGGTGACGTCATCTTGTGATCTATTCTTCTGGTGACATTTTTCATTCTTCTTCTAAGTCAAATATGTTATTTTCATAAAATACATTTGTTAACATCAAAACTTTAATTGCAAGAACCAACTTGGTTCCAACAATCTCCCCCTTTTTGATGATGACAAACAATGTATTTTTTATAATACTTTTTCTTTCTTTTGACTTTGACTCTCCCTAAGACTAAGCTTCATTTTATATTTTCTCCCCCTAAGTCTAATGCCCAGATATCATATCAAATACATCATACATCATCTTCTCCTCTTTCAAATACATCATCTTTTCCGCCCAGATATCATATCAAATACATCATACATCATCTTCTCCTCCTTTCAAATACATCATCTTTTCCCTCGGATATTTTATCAAATACTACATCTTCTCCCCCTTTGTCATCAGACAAAAAGGATTAAATGAAGAAAAGAGATCCTTTGTTTTTTTTTAATCTTTTTTTTTAAATTATAAAAGTACACGAAAAATAAAATAACATACAAAAAATTAAACTAAACTATTAGGTTAGGAATGAAGATAAGATTAAGGTTTTTCTTGATGAATTCAAACCTATCTTCAGGTAGTGGTTTAGTGAATATATCATCCCATTGATGTTCAGTGTCTACAAACTGAATGTTGAGTACTGCTTTTTGAACATAATTTCTGATAAAATGATGTTTGATCTCTATGTGTTTGGATCTTGAGTGTAGGATCGGGTTTTTGGTTAGACAAATTTCAGAGGTGTTATCACAATAGATGGGTATGTTGGATTCTAATATTTTGTAGTCTTCAAGTTGATGCTTCATCCATAGTAGTTGAGAGTTGCAGCCAGCTGCTGAAATGTATTCAGCTTCTACTGTTGACATGGCAATGGTGCTTTGTATCTTGCTTGTCCAGGATATTAAATTTTCTCCTAAGAATGTGCAGTTTTCACTTGAACTATTTCTTTCGAGTTTATCTCCAGCATAATCAAAGTCACAGTATCCACTCAGTTTGTATGTAGGAGTTTTCTTGTAGAACAAGGTGAGGTTTGTAGTGCCTTTTAGGTATCTAAGGATTCTCTTAACGGCAGTTAAATGGGATTTCCTAGGGTCATACTAAAATCTAGCACATACGCATACACTAAAATGATATCAGGTCTCGAAGCAGTGAGATAGAGTAGAGATCCTATCATTCCTCTATAGGATTTTTAATCAACTTTTTGTCCTAAGTCATCCTTTTCAAGTGAGCGGGTAGGTTGCATTGGAGTAGCCATAGATTTGCATTCACTCATCTTAAACTTCTTGAGAAGCTCTTTTGTATATTTTGATTTATGAATGTATATACCTTTTTCACTTTGCTGAATTTGAATTCCTGGGAAGAACTTAAGTTCTCCCATCATACTCATTTGAAATTCGTGCTACATTAATTTAGAAAATTCTGGTCACTGAAGCAAAAGTCTTAGTGTAGTCAATATCTCCTTGCTGACTGTAACCTTGTGCTACAAGCCTTGCCTTGTTTATGACTACTTCACCCTTTTCATTTAGCTTATTTCTGAAGACCCACTTGGTTCCCACAATGTTCTTCTCTGGTCTTGGAACTAGATCCCAAACATCATTCCTCTTAAATTCATTTAACTCTTCCTGCATTGCAATAATCCATCCATCATTTGCCAATGCTTCACTAACAGATGTAGGCTCAATCGATGAGATTAAACCAACAGACTTATATCTTTTAATGATGATCTGGTTCTTAAAGAATCACTTCCACTTCCAATGATCAAATTTTCAGGATTAGATGACTGGTATTTCCATCCAGATTTCTCTTTTGACTTCTCATGAGTGGTTCTGATTTGATCAGATTCATCATTTGAAAATGTGTCATATGCTTTTAACTTGTTTGTATCCTCCACTTCTCCATGTTCTACTAGTTTATCTACTTCTACTTTCTCTGGTTCTTGTAAATCAGCTTCTGGTTCTAGTAAACCTGCATCAGTTTCCTTTTACTTTGACTTTTCAGGTCAAGCTATTTGTCATATAACATAATACAAATCAATTAATTTAAAAATAAACCCAATACAGCCAAACCATTAATTCTGCTTCTTGTGCTTTCTGCTTGTTTTTTAAACCACTGAAATACTGTTTCTGTTGAAGTGTTCACATCATGTGGTTCACTTAGTTCCTCTGACAGTTTGAAAACCTGCAGAATACTTATCTAGCTTTGATTTTTAAGATCAAGCTTCTTGTTATCACAGTAAACATAAATATCAAACAATAATAGTATTTACAGCAAGATGTAACCTCTATGTCAACAACTTCAGTTTTACTCTGAAAGTCTTCTTGTTTCTGATTTTCAGATTCTGACTCTATGTTTTGTGATTAGATGGTTTGGATGAAGGGATTTGAATTCCCTTCCTGGTTTGTAGTCTTGATGAATTTTACTAGAGTGTTTGAAGAACTCTCCTGATTCTGATTCTTCTCTTTCGGCTGATATATCATGTTCCTTTGATAATTCTGGAAGTGATGATAATTATGATTCTTCTGGTTCTGGAACTGATGATAATTCTGATTCTTCTGGTAGTTCCAGGTTTGTTGATATGAGTGATTTCTCTGTCTGTTCTGATTTGTGTGATATGTATGATTTCTTTGATATTTCTTGTTCCTCCTATGATTCTTGTTCTGGTTCTGATAGGTATTGTGTTGACCAGTTCTTCTTCTACCAGAGTCAATTGGCTTCTGTTTGGTAGATGTTGGAATATAGACCTTTTTCCCTTCATATGTTGCCAGCATCCATTGACCAGGCACCATGACTGGTGTTTCACTTTAGTTGCTCATAACATCTGCAACATAAAAAATTTTATCTTTTGGTACCCAAATCTGGTTGGGTCCAGGTTTGTTAGTCTTGAAAAGTTTCTTGTTTTTCCTTGTATTTAGCATAGGACAAGACACTTTGGAATGACCTTTCTTGTAACAAACAGCACACACAATATCTGAGGGAACAGGTTTAAGCACATGTTTAGGTTCATTTATAGTTTCTTCAAATCCTATACCTCTATTTCCATTCCTACTGACTCCATAAATCATAGAAGCATATTTGCTTCTTTCTATACCACTATCAAGAAATTCTTGAAGAACTTGTTCATGCATATCAGAATTGATTGTGGTATTTTCAATTGATGTTGAATTATGATTATTTTCAGATTTAAACTTTCATCTTTAAGTTCAGCAAAATTGTTTTTCAAACATACATTCTCTGTTTTCAATTCTGCAATATTAGTTTTAAGAATGACACTTTCTGTTTTAAATTCTGCAATCTGATTCTTTAAAACATTAACTTCTTCCGTTAGATTTGTATTTTCTTTCTTAAGAGTTTTCAGTTTTAAAGATAATTTGTAATTACTGTTTAAAAAATCATTCAGAGCAGTAATCAAATCAGATCGAGTGAATTCAGAATATACCTTAGTTTCATCATCTTCTGATTCTCTTCCGGAATCAGATTCTGTGTTGGATCCAGAGTTGGTGTGAGCCATCATAGCCATATCTGCTTGTTCATCTTCAGAAGATTCATCAGAATAATCCCATGTAGCCATCATGCTTTTCTTCTTAGTTCTGAAATCTTTCCTATGGTACTTCCCTTTCTCCATATTTGGACATTCTGACTTGATATGTCCAGATTCATTGCATCTGTAGCAGATGATATCTTTCTTGTCATGTGTATCATCACTTTCTTTGTTGGACTGCTTGGAATAACTTTGGGAAAATTTCTTTCTTCTGTTGTGCCACATCTTTATGAAATTTCTGGATAAGAAAGCAATCTCTTTTTCCTCTGAATTCAGACTTTGATCGTCTAAATCACTATCTTCTGATGTTGCTTTCAGAGCCTTCTTCTGCTTGGATTTCAGTGCTAGAGTTTTGTTCTTCTTCTTGGGTTCATCTTCTTTCAACTCAATTTCATGTGATCTGAGGGAGCTGATTAATTCTTCCAGCTTTAGAGTATTCAGATCTTTAGCTTCCTAAATAGCAGTGATCTTTGGTCTCCACTTGATTGTCAGACTTCTAAGTATTTTCCTTACATGATCAACAGTAGTGTAGCTTTTTTCTAGTACCCTTAATCCTGATACTAGAGTCTGGAATCTGGAAAACATAGTTTCAATGTCTTCATCTTCTTCCATCTTGAATAACTCGTACTTCTTGACTATAATGTTAGCCTTTGCTTCTTGGACTTGCTTACTGCCTTCGTAAGTCATAATTAGACTATCATATATGCTCTTCGCTGTTTCTTTGTTAGTGCATTTGTCAAAACTCCTTGAACGTGATTGCATTGATCATGAACGTTCTGGATTTGTGATGCAACTTGAACATCTTCTTCTGGTCAGCATCCACATCTCTTCTGGAAATTTTAACACCATCAGCATCTTCTGGAGCAGTATAACCATCTTCCACCAAGTCCCAAAGTTCAAGATCTTGTGAAATCAAAAATCTTCTCAGCCTATCATTCCAGTATTCAAATCGTTCTCCATCAAACAGAGGTGGTTTGTTGATGTTTCCTCCAGTAGCTTCTTCATTGAATCCAGACATGTTGATCCCTTGGATCTTTGCTCAAACATTGTATAGTGCTCAGCCTTGAGACCGAGCTCTGATACCAATTGAAGGTGCAAACACGAGAAGGGGGGGTTGAATTGTGTTTGTCAAACTTCATTACTTTTGCTGTTTTCTTAAATGTTGATTTGAATTATTCGATAAATAACTAATCAGATTCAGCAGCGGATAATAATAACATAACACAGCAATTTATACTAGTTCACCGTTAACTAGGCTATGTCCAGTCCCTTCCTCCAAAAGGCGTTTTCACTAATTCAAACACCTTTGAATTACAACACCATTGACCCTACAAGCCAGTCTTCCCAAACAGCCTGACAACCTCAGACTTTTGGGGAACAACAACACCTTGACTATACCAGCCAAGTCTTCTCAAACAGCTTGACAACCCCAGACTTTTAAGGAACAACAACACCTTAACTAAACCAGCTAAGTCTTCTCAAACAGCCTGACAACCCCAGACTTTTGAGGAACAACAACACCTTGACTAAACCAGCCAAGTTTTCTTAAACAGTCTGACAACCCCAGATTTTAGAAGAAACTTCAACACTATAGGATTTAATATAAGGGATCAAAATTAGAACTGAGTAATTACTTCTGGATAGTTGATACTCACAATATGCTTAAAGTGAACTAGAGTGTTTGCTTCTGAATAATTTATGATGACGATCAGCTTCACACTCTAAGAAAGAACACTTAGAAAATATTTATCTTTTAAGCATGTGTTTCTCTCCTTTGAACTCTCTGAATACTTATGAATTTTTGCTTGAGTTCTTCTATTTTTCGATGCTTTATTCTTCAGCATTAAGCCTCTATTTATAGTTGAACTTTAGGGCTTCATTGATGCTTTACTTCAGGAGTGTATTTCGATTAATCTGTTTTGAGAATATTCTAGAGTAGTTTGCTCAGATTCTGTTTTGAGTCTTTTGCTCACTAATGCTTTACTTCTTAAGTGTATTTCGATTAATCTATTTAGCGGAAAAGTAGTACAATAATTTCCAAAACAAAACAAATTACATTTTCCAGCTCAAAATCCTATACATCAAATCTAACTAATCATGCACTAAAGCTACAGTAGCACGGATTTCCTCCGCATCCCATACAAGTCTCATCCGACTCCGCCGATCGCCTCGGTGTAACCTCCTCCTCATCATACAGAGAGGGATCAGTCTCCTCCGAAGTCAGATCGATGCACAATCTAGGTCGCTTCGGCGGTGCCGGAATCTCATAACAATCATCGGATATCCTAGATGGACCCAGAATATCAGCTGCTACTGGCGTCGGCCCTTTGTTCTTTTCTTCCGCCTCAGAATCACGTACATCCCCTCCAATCACCGGGTTAGGAGTCACCACTCCTACGGTGGCCTCCGTCTCAACCCCTCTAGCTGGCTCATCCGCATTATCAAAAATTCTGTGCGCCTCCAATACCAAACGGGAAGGCACGGGAAAGTCATTCTTCGCATAGGTGTGCTCCACATAATGCACCACTCCGTCAGTCCTACAGATCCTCTTCAATCTCCCCGTGTATGTGGCCTTGCTTGAGATGGGGTCGTATACCCAAGCAGTAGGCACAAAACGATCAATGAAATCGAGCGACGTTTCCATCGTCGGGGAACCCACGGGTGACATGGGTTTGGGGGGCATCTGAGAGCAAAGCCCAAATTCCACAATAATAGTAAAGGGTCACCGACCGAAATTAACAAATAACACATAGCATTTATATCACAGAACAATACATCCATGGTATAACATATAATCAATCATGATAAATAAATATGCTCATTTTGAAATTTCATGACATGTATGCCTTTTCAAAACAGCAACTAATTAATATGGAAAACAATTTATAAGTACAGCCAACACTTCATCAATCACAATCATTTATCAGAGATTCAGATTTTATATAGTACTTACACACAAAAATTTCCAATCATCAACATATACCCAAAATCGTGACCCACCGGTCAATCACCCCGATGCAATATGTATATGCTCATGTATTCATCTTCTTGGAATTACCAAGGTGCAGTCGCTCAACAGACCAGCACATTTTAAATATGTTTGACTTTAACGGCCCTCAAGACCAGGGTGCAATCGCTTAACAGATCAACACCAGTGCAGTCGCTCAACAGACCAGCACTCGTGCAATCGCTCAACAGACCAGCATGTTTGACATATACCAAGGTACAATCGCTCAACAGATCAGTACCAGTGCAGTCGCTCAACAGACCAGCACTCGTGCAGTCGCTCAACAGATCAGCACGTTTACGCATTACTCTGTGGCCCATTGCGGGTACCACCTGACTATGCAATGCATGAATATGCAGTGTTTTCTCTTCACTGAAAACAGTATGCAACATCAGTAAAATTCATGCGTTTCCATCATTTCTCAAAACATCTCAACATAATTAATTTCATCATCATCACATCAATAATTAAACATTCCAGCAATCCCATCATTATCACTTTACATTATCTCAAAATTCCATTCTTAATTATCATAAGTCTTTCCAATGTTTCCCCAATTCTTAAAATTCATAAAACAGTGTTTAAAACTGAGATTTCTGGAAAACACGAATCTGTATTCGAATACAGCTCCCTTGTATTCGAATACAGAAGCATCAAACTGCAATTCCAACACTCTGTATTCAAATACAACATACATGTAGTCGAATACAGAAGATATAACAGTACAAATCCAGCATTTTCCCAATATCATTTAAGGTTTTCAAGAGTCTCATCATCTCCTTTGCAAAACTATTTCAAAAACTCCATTTTAAATCATTTCAAACCTTTCCAAAGTTTCTCAACACTTTAAGATTCACATGAAAATGTTTAAAACTTGATTTTCTGGAAAAACGAATACGTATTCGAATACAGCTCCCTTGTATTCAAATACAGAAGCTAAAACTTGAATTTCTGGAAAAACACGAATCTGTATTCAAATACAGCTCCCTTGTATTCGAATACATAAGCAAAAATTGTGGAAGTCAGCATCCTGTATTCGAATACGAGATTGTCGTAGTCGAATACAGATGCGAATACAGTGTTAAAATTTCACTTCTGTATTCGAATACGACAGAGTCGTAGTCGAATACAGATGCTAAGTCACAAGCAAAAATCCTTCCTCTGTATTCGAATACAGAGGCCCGTATTCGAATACAAGTTCGAAAACTTGGGTAAAACAGAAGCTTGGCAGGCTGTATTCGAATACACTCATGCTGTATTCGAATACACCTTCGAGTTCAGCGAAATTTTCTTGAGACTTCAACACATTTTCAAACTTTTCTCTTTGAAAAAGCAACAACCCCAAAACAGTCTTACCACTCTTTTGCAAACCACAAAACTCAGACATTTTTCATCAATATAGATTTTCCAGAAAGCACTTTCATCATTTTAAATCCTTCTCTTTTGAAAACATCAGCAACCACAAATTTTCATCAACAGGACAGAAACAGAATCACCAACACCAAAAGCAACATCACAATTTTGCTTAAATCCCCCAAACAGAATATCAAACTCAAAACAGAACATGCATTTCCAAACGTTTACATTTTGAGCATTTGTTAAAACAACATGCAGAGTATTTCTAGCATTCTTACATAACCAATCACAACATTAATACATTTATCCAAACAGCAAGCATCACATACACCAAAACACCAACAAAGTGCATTTTCGCATTTTATAACAACCAGTACAACAGTTTTATAAATATGCATTTTAATCATCTTCAAAATAACATGCAAGACATTTTTCAACTTTCCCACATAAACAAAATAGCATTAATGCATTCAACCAAACAGAAACCATCACAGAATTAGTACACATCAACAGAATGCATTTTCTTTATTTTTTTCAAAATGTCATTGCAAAAGAGTTTTTCTTCAAAACAATGATGAAACATCAGTAATGTCATGACAGTTATGCATATACAGCCCTAATGCAGCTAGAAAGTGGAAGGTGCCCTTACCCTTGTTGCATTTCTGCTACTGTTCACGTTTCTGCGTCAAAAATCGGCGAAACTCCCGCTTGCGTTTGCTGCTACGAAAATGGTTTCTCTAGCTCCGTAATGATGAGGAGAACAACTTTTGTTCTAGGGGTTTTCTGTTTTGGTGCTTGGATTTCCAAGTAATATCACCTTTTGAGGAACTCCGTTTTTTTTTGTTTGTAAAACAGAAATCAGAATGGGATGAGGGGAAGGTGAGCACTGTTACATGCAGTAAGGGAGGAGGAATGGGTTTCTGACTTTGCCCTTCCTTCTCACTCCTATATATAGGCTTGTGTGGGTGCCACCTCACTCGACACTTGTCTGATCCTCAGCACTTAACCAGTCTTGTCGCAATTAGCAAATAATCCCTTAATTAACTGTCCGATAATTTAATTACTCGTAATTAAATTAATTTATCCTTCATCCAATAATTTTAATTCATCTTCCAAAATAAATATTTATATATATATACATTCACTCAAAACATACATATATTAAATATTTTACCAATATCCCCAAAATACACTTAATATTAATTTCATAATTAAATTTTAAATTTAAGGGTCTTACAGGTGACATCCTCTAGTGACGTCATCCTCTGGTGACGCGTCCTCTGATTTCTGCTTCTGGTGACGTCATCTTCTGATCTATTCTTCTGGTGACATTTTTCATTCTTCTTCTAAGTCAAATATGTTATTTTCATAAAATACATTTGTTAACATCAAAACTTTAATTGCAAGAACCAACATGGTTCCAACACTTTCTTCTGTTTTGACTTAAGGGCTAAAGTCTTCTTCTTCTAAGGTTCATCTGCATTCAGCTCTATTTCATGAGACCTGAGGGAGATGATCAGATCTTCAAGCTTCAAGGTATTCAGATCCCAAGCTTCCTATACTGCAGTAACCTTTGGTCTCCATTTTGCTGGTAGGCTTCTTCGGATCTTCTTTACATGATCTGTAGTGGTGTAGCTTTTCTTTAATACTTTTAAACCTGATACCAGAATCTGGAATCTGTTGAGCATTGCTTCAATGTGTTCATCCTCATCCATCTTAAACAGCTCATATTGTTTGACCAGTATGTTTGCCTTTGCCTCTTGAACTTGTTGACTTCCTTCATAGGTTAGAACCAGACTGTCATAGATGCTTTTTGTTGTTTCCTTGTTGGTGCATCGGTCAAATTCTTTGAATATGATAGCATTGATCATGATGGTTCTGGACTGGTGATGTAGCTTGTACAACTTCCTCTGGTTGGGATTCATATCTTCTACATCCAGTTCTTCATCTTCTGGTGTAGTGGGTGCAGTGTAGCCTTTGACTACCAAGGTCCAGAGATCAGGATCTTGGGAGATGAAGAAGCTTCTCATTCTGTCCTTCCAGTATTCAAAGTGATCACTATCAAACAGTGGTGGCCTGTTGATGTTGCCTCCAAATTCTTCTTTGGATTCTGACATGTTGAACCCCCTTGGACCTTTTCTCAAACACTGTTAAGTGCTCAGCCTTGACACTGAGCTCTGATGCCAATTGAAGGTGCAAACACGAGAAAGGGGGGTTGAATTGTGTTTGTACTACTTGAATTCTTTTTTTGTTTTTGATGATTATTTGAAATATGAAATATAATCAAGTAGAGTTAGCAGCGGATAAAGTAAAATAAACACACAAGGATTTATCTTGGTTCACCATTAACTAGGCTACATCCAGTCTCTTCACCTCGAATGATTTTTTCCACTAATTCAAAACCTTTCAATTACAACAACACTACTGACCCTTCAAGTCAGTTTTCCCAAACAGTCTAACAATCCTAGACTTTTGAGGAACACAGCACCTTGACTTCTCAAGTCAAGTCTTCTCCTAACAATCTGACAACCCCAGATTACAGAAGGAATTACAACACCTTGAATCTAATTGCTAAGTCACCTGCTACTTCTTCTTACTCTTCAGGCTGTAAACTCTACTTCAACAATATAGATTTCACACAAGGGAACGAAAAAAAGAGTGTTTGCTTCTGGAAAGTTGATACTCACAATTAGCCTCACTGAAAACTCGAGTGTTTGCTTCTGGAAATGTATGACTCTTTTACTGATTTTTGATGCTAAGTCTTCTGCCTTGAGCCTCATTTTATAGATGAATAATTAGGGTTTCTTCCATGCTTAACTTCGAGCTGAATCTGCCTAGATTCTCTTGCAAAAATAACTTGGCCAATCGGGTTTCACTTCAATAAAAAACGTATCTTTTTAGCTCCAGATTGCATTTGAAAATTTTGTTGACCAATGTTGTTTCTTTTAATTTCAAACCATATCTTTTGAAGCTTTAGATTGCATTCGAATTTCTCCAAGTCTTCAGTAATTTTTTAATCAAATCCCCTTAATACTTTGATCAAGTTTCTATCAAAATTTAATCAAGTCTTCTTCGAATTTTAATCAAGTTATCACTGACTTTCATCATGATTAAATTTGGACCGTTTGATCTTCTGATCTTGACCACATCAAGACCATATAATTTGATCTGCCCCAATTTTGTGATCCTCTGATCTCGGCCAACACTGGACCACATGATCTGATCTTCTGATCTCGGCCAACACTAGACCACATGATCTGATCTTCTGATCTCGGCCAACACTGGGCCATGATACTTAAATCTGGACCATTGATCTGAACATTTTCCCTCTGATCTGGACCAATTCTGGACTAAGTCTGGATTGAACCTGAATTAAATCTGGACTTATGATATTTTAATATGGACATTTATCTTCTGATTTGGATCAAGTCTGGATTAAATCTGGACAATCATTTCTTCTGATCTGGACTGAGTTTTATGCTCTGGACCATGCTATCTTCTGGTTTGGACCAAGTCACTTGTTCTGGACCAGTTATCTTCTACTCTGATTAACTCTGGATTAAGTCTGGACTGATTCTTATTTCACTACTAGGCCATATTGTGGTCAGAATTAATTCAGGACCAAGTCTGACTTATGATTCCTTCTGATCTGGACCAAGTCTAAATTAATTCAGGACCAAGTCTCCCTCTGACAAGTTTCCTTCTGGTATGGACTAGGTCTCCTTCTGGACTCTGCTTCCTTCTGATCTGGGCCAGGAAAGATATCCTCTGATGATGTTATTTGATCTTTGATGACATCCTCTGATATCCTCTGGAGGTGTATCCTCTGGTGCCTTCAGGATGCATCCTCTGGTACCCTCTGGATGCATTTTTTGGCTAAACCTTCTGATGGCATTTCTATCTTCTGGTTGCTTCTTCTAGATGTATCTTCTAGTGGTGTCATCCTCTGATTTTGCACAACTTCTGATTTGTTCTTCTAAGTCAACATACTATTTACATCAAATACTTTTGTTATCATCAAAACTAAGTATCGGACCAACTTGGTTCCAACAAAAGCTTCATCTATAGAGGTTGGTTCAATCCAAGATAATAGACCAAACAGTGATGTATCCTTCAAAGTTGATCTGGTATTTGGAGGATTAATTGGTTTTCCAAGTATAAGCGAGTCTAGATGAGATGACTTGTACTTCCATCCAGATCTAGAGATCCAATAACTTTCCTTATTCCTCTGGTTTGGTGTTATCCTATAATTTGTCTGTTGCTTCTAGTTTTCCTGCAAAATCATCATCTTGCTCTAACCTTTTAAAGTCAAGTTTTGTTGTTGTCAAACTTAACATTGATTGACTCTTCTATAATCAGAGTTTCCAAATTGTATACTCTATATGCTTTAGACCTTTCAGAGTATCCCAAGAGGACGCACTTATGTGATTTTGAGTCAAATTTGCCAAGTTTTAGTTTTGGTGTTTAAAATATAACAATACAGCCAAATTGTCTAAAGTAGGAAATCAATTCTTGATTGTTGCTTTGATTTCAGGATGTCCTATCTTTGATTGTGCAGATCCGTTGTTGTGAACTTGAAATGGACGGTTTCTATTTGATGAGATATTCAATTCAGTGCAATTAAGAATGTAACTGATTGGGCACTTTAATCCATTCAAGTGTGGATAAAAGTAACCGCTTGGACACTTGAATCTTTAGTATCAGAATCAAAGGTAATAAGCGTTCATCAAATTATGTTCCTGAGTTGTGTGTAAAACATTTGTCTTTGGAGTCAACTTCCAATGTCATGACTTTTATTACAGTAAAAGTTGTTGACTTTTTCATGTTGTGTTGAATTTTTCATGTTGAGTTGACTTTTTCATGTTGCATTGACTTTTTCATCAGATGCATTGACTTTCCTCAAAGTCAGACACTTGCTTTTGTTGGAGGAAAAGTATAATAATCAGAGTCATAAGTAGTATTAAGTTCAAAGTCAGACCCAATCATCTTCTGGTGTTGAATAATTGGCCAGAGGCAACTTAGTAGAGGAATATTCAACATTGTATATTAGAGTCAAATGCTTGCCTCTGAGCTGCTTTGTTGGAGGTAGCTTATTGGAGCATGTTGCACTTGACTTTAGAGTTTTATCTTCAGAGGTAAAACCTTGGAGGCAGATCATCAAAGTCAGATCCTTAGACGCAATTAGTTAGAGGCAGAGGTAGATCCTTAGAGGCATCTCCTTTAGAGACAACCAAGGGCGCATTTCTCATTGTTTCATTTCCTTTGATTTTTTTGCTTCTGATTGTTTCCTTTCCTTTGGTGGTATCCTCTAGTGGACGCGCTTTCTCTGATGGTATCCACACGCTTCTAGCTTATTTTCTACACACTCAATTAAATTGTTAGTCCATTAAATTGTTCCCACAAAATACCTTTTGTTATCATCAAAGCAAGGTAATGATTTTTTCTCCAAACCATCCTGGTTCTAATAGATTCTAGCTAGATGAACTCTCCGTCTATATACGACAGGAGAGAGGGGGTAAGCGTGGATAAATGTGGCACCACTTACGGACTTAATTGTGTTCAATCTTGCCAAAAGAAGTTATTAAAATAGAGGGAATTGGGCGAAACCAATGTAGTATATATGAGTTACTTGTTAGGTAGAGTTTAAGTTATTAGATTACTCGTGTCTAGTGGCTTAAATTGTTTGAAAGATTCGAGCTAGAAGTAGAAAAGGTATTTGAGTATAGTTGACAAAGAAATTGTATTTTATTAAATTTAGGTATAGATTGTCGAGACGATTTTCCATGTTTAGTATATCGACATGCATGGGAAACATCTATAATTGTTTTTATTAAATCTATATTACTGAGTTTTATGCTTACTGTGTTTTGGTTGATGTTTTTCAGGTAACAGGTAAGTGTTAAAAGTTTTAGGGGTATCTAAATTGCTCACCAGTCCTTCAATGTCACGAGTAAGAGTTGGATCACGTCTTTAGTCTAGATTAGAGTTTATAGTTTAATTAAATCTCATTAGAAGATTATTTAAAAGTTTGTAATTATTCTAGTATTCTAAGTTATTTCAAAAGTTTACAAGCATTTAAAAATTTTAAAACGAAAAGTTTTAATTTGATCAGCATTATTTACAAAAAGTCTCTCAAGATTCATAGTTAAATTGTTCAAAGGCTAGAGGGCTTCATTTTTGCGTTCAATATTACAATGATAGTGGAAATTAGTTTCATTTATGTGACAAATTTATTTAATTATATATTTTTTAAATGATCAATGTTATTTGTTAATATATTGTTAATTTTTGTTAGATGAGAAAGTTGAACCCATGACCTCCTTATCACTCTATTCTCTATGTTCCTCCCACAAACCACTTTATGACTCCATATTTAGTTAATTATACTATAAAAAGGTTTTAAAAAGCCTAATGACAAAATTCATGAACACTAAAATATGGAGAAAGAGGATGGTATAACATGCTTGAACTCACGCCCCAACATATCAAATGACCATGTAGCTACTATTTGAATTGTACTTATGAGACTGTAACCTACTTTCCTTTTTAAATGAAGACCTGTTACAATTTTAAGTAATTTCATACATCTTGATTATTTGAACGTGCTACTAAATGCCTCGTAGGAAGTATAACATAAACGTGTAAAAGTAATTTCATACATCCTGATTATTTGAATATGCTACTAAATGCCTCGTAGGAAGTATAACATAAATGTTTAAAATTATTTTTTGCTATCGCTTATTGTTGGTGTAAGTCCTAAAGGCCAATGTTTTACATTTGAACTTAGAACTTGTATCGTGTTATTTATTTATAATATGAGGCATTTCACTTATTATGTTTGTTTCAATGTTTTGGAATTCAAGTGTAAGTGGTTAGTCCCACATCAACTAGAAATGGAGGAAATGTTGGATATATAACAGTGGTAACCCATATACCTAATGCCTTAAGGTTTTGGGAGGAGATGAAGTGTTAAGGTCTCTTAGGGATCCTGGATGTTTAGTCCATTGCTACTCCTACAACTCTTCAGAATCCCAAACAAGCGGTACAAGAGTCATGGTTTGGTTTAGTGGGGGAGCCGGAGATCCTAGTGTGAATCAAGTCAAGTGATGTGTGGCTCACACTTGAGGGAGACATTGTTGGAACTGAAGTATGAGTGGTTAGTCCTACGTCGACTAGGAATGGGGGAAATGTTGGATATATAACAGTGGTGACACATATACCTAATGTCTTAAGATTTTGGGTGGTGATGCAGTGGAGATGTCTCTTAGGTGAAAGAAAATTGTGATTAAAACGTATAAACACATGATTAAAATAAAATTTTCCTCCTTGGATCCTTACAAATGGTCGTGAATCACAGTTTAAAAGATTACCTCTTATAGTGTGATAGACCTCTGATGACGATCACGATCACGAACATTACTCTATCGACAACATCTCTACATAGTCCACACAAACACACCTCCAATAGAGCAACCTTAGTTTCAGTGCTAGCTTATGAATGAGACCAATAAAGGCAGTTACGGTTTTGGACGACTAGGGTTTTTAATGTTTTCTGATTACACACTTGCAATACTGCATAAGGGTTCTAGTTATAGACCTTTATACTGACCTAGCACATCGTAGCTTATAATATTTCATGTTTCACTTAAAAAACACACTATAACTTATGGTGTTCCCCATTTCACTTAATTCATGTTGGTGCATCATAAGATCGCACAATTGAATGAACAAGTCTTACTTATTTACACTTTTAACCCCTCATTAATTTGTTCTCGTGTGTGTGACCCTGTAGGTTCCCATAATGTTGGTAATAATACTAAATCATCTATTTAATATTATAAACAGTGAACGGTATCTAGCAACACATCACTAACCGACAAGTAACGACAATGTCTTGTGATTTGACATAATCTTTCTGCGATAATGATATCGTGTATAATCTCTCTTTTGCCCGCATATATAAATCAAACTAAAGGAATATAATGTTACCCTTGTATAGTTCAGTATCTCATTCCTTGATACCCGAGTATACTTTACAACAATCAATATCCCATATTGACTTATTTCAGCATGGTCATGCATTTAATAGTCATACTCTATCAAGGGGCCCACATATATTACTTTTTTTATGTTGGAGGGGCAAATCTCATCTAGGTCACTCATGTCCTTCAGCATGACTCATTGAATGTCTAGTTAACCGATTTTATAATATTCTTATTACAGACAACGTTTGACAGTAATAAAAGAACCAACTCCTCATCTAGGGATCATAGTGGTTTGAGATCTAAGGGTGACGATAATATGACACTTACATAACACACTACGCATTATTCTCATGGCGGGTCAATCCAATATACATTCATCCTAATGTATACATATGTTGTAACTTGATATCTCATATCCATAACATGTGAGATAAGGTTATCAATCGAAACACATAATAGTCTCAATTGTATTATTATCGCCCTATATAATAATACTCGACTACTGATGTTTGAAAGTGAAGTTCTATATCATCTCATAATCGAGTCATCAACTCAATGTCTTATTTGAATGAATTTCACTCAAGGACTTTATTATATTAAACAAACATAATAATTGAAAAGTCTTATATTGTAAATAAACATCACAATACAAGTTCTAAATTCAAAACTAAAATATTGGCCTCTAGGGTTTATACCAACATTAGGGATCCTGGGCGTTTAACTCATTGTTACTCTCTGTTTATAATATTAAACAGGTTATTTAATATTAATGTCAACATTACTGGAAATCTACAAAGTCATACATGAGAGAATAGATTATTGAGTGACTAAAATAAACGAGTAAGACTCATTTTATTCAATGGTACGCTCTTATGACGTACCAATATGAATTACAGAAATGCATAACACGGTAAGCTACGGTGCACCATGTTAGCATAAGTGGTTCTATAAATAGAAACCTTATGCAAAAGTGCAAAATAGACTTTCATAAAAACCCTAGTTGCACAATGGTGACTATGATCGTTTCGCAATGGTTCTGTTTGTCAGCTAGCACTATAAGCAAAGGTTGGTCTTGTTTGAGGTTTGTGCGTGTGGACTATGTAGAGATCGACATTGTCATTCGAGCAATGTTTATGATTCTTTATAGTTCTCATCCGCAAAGGTTATGCACTACAAGATTAATTATATAAACTCTGGTTCATGATCATTTGTAAAGATCCATTAAAGAAAATTTTTTAATTTCTAATGAGTTTTTATATATGTTTGATTACCGATTTCCCTGCACTTATAGCTTATATTTGACCACTAAATTAACCACACACAATGTTAATAAGTTCTTATAATACACAAACATTCATATATTAGATTACTGCTATCATATATAGGATTATAATTATAATTTTTTTTTCAAAATTTAATTAAAAAAACATACTAAATTAAAAACACGCTTATAAACCATTCAACGGTGTATCATAAACATGTTACATTGTTTGATTGGATATTGATGTTTATAAGTTTTTCACAAAAAAAAGTATATTAACAAGCATTTAAGTGAATATTATATATATATATATATATATATATATATATATATATATATATATATTAATAACGTGTGGAGAAAATAAATATTTCAACAATTATCATATTTTGTCAAAAAAAAACTTTATCATATAATTACCAAAA